>VDFB02270651.1:523530473-523595473 GCA_007258455.2 Sequoia sempervirens | reverse complement strand
AGTCTTTTATATCCTAAGTTTGGCACAAAATCTATTGTCTATAGGCAAGATGAATAATGTGAGGGTGAAAGATGGATCATGGTACCATGGTACTTACTAATGAATTTCATTCTAGAACTATTTTCTACCATGATGTGAGTACATATATATAGTGCAATACTTGTATTGTATCTATAGTGAAGATACCAACAACTTCTTCACCTTTGTCTCTATAACCTACTACAAAGACATCCATATTTGGATCTTCTAGATGCATGATATGGGTTCCTAATATTTCTCTTACCTCAAATAAAAACAATATTCCTACTGAGAAGACATGTTGTGGCATAAGTGTATTGGCCATATTGGTGAGAAAATCCTTAGGACCTTGAAAAATTAAAAAACCTAGTCAATGACATGTTAACTAATTGGAATCTAGATTTTAATTTCTATAAACATTGCATATATGGGAAATAAAATTATGTTTTTTTTTTATTAAATCTCTTATAGAACTATTTTTTTTACATTTTATCCATAGTGATGTTGTTAGTCCTATAGATGTACCTTGGAAAATATTGTATTATGTTACTTTCATTGATGACTTCTCTAAGAAAATAATTATAGATATTTCTAAGAAAAAGTTTAAGGTCTTCTATTGGTTGAAAGAGTTTAAGGCTCTTATTTTGATTCATTTTGTAAGTTAAATGGAATCATATGATATAAGAAAAAATTGCACACCCCTTTGACAAATATAGTTACAAAGAGAATTTATAGGACATTAATGTAGAGGGCTAGGATTATTCTTACTAGTTCTATTTTAGATCAAATTTTCTAGGTAGAAGTGGTTAGCACTATATATTATCTAATTATTAGGTCTCCTACATTGGTTCTTGTTGAAAAAATCCCACAAGAGGTTTAAATGATCAAAATTACCTCATGTCAAAATATCCATGTGTTCAATTGTTAGACATATGTTCATGTACCTAAAGAAAATAGATCTAAGTAGGACTATAAAAAAAATTAATTGTATCTTCATTAGCTTTTTTGAAGGTGTGAAAAAGTACAAGATATAAAATCATGTAACTAGAATAAACCATGCATAATCAGAATATAATTTTTAAGCAGATATGGTTTAGTTCAATACTTGAGAAGCTAAATGATGTTGCTAAGTTAGTTAAGCAACAACAACCAAAGACTAAGAAGGATACATCAAATGATGAACCATAAGTTCATGGTGGAATAGATTAGGAGAGTAAAGCCCCGTCAAAATAACCTAAGGAATGTTGCAATTGTGTATAATAGTGGAATAATTTTTATTTTTCTAAAGTATAATTATTAAGTTAATTAGTTGCACACATTCATTAAGTTATGCGACGTTACACTACTTTGAGATTCCATAGACGACTTTAGTATTTCGCATTGCACATATTAATTAATAACATAAACATTAAAAATCAAAATTGGATTTCATTTGGAATTCCATTCAAGATATCATAAAGTACAAATATGTTTCCTTACATTGCATTTGATAAATTATACAATACTCATCCATTTGATGAGGTAGATCAAATAATAATTACAATTACATTTACATTGTTCACCTCATATACAATTGAGGGAAGTTTTCAAATACAAGATTTACAACTACAATGAAGAAGTACACATAAGTTTCCAAGTGCAAGCTCTCCATCCATGTAGCTCTCGATGCCATGATCACAAACTGGGGACCCAACGGAGTAAGGTGCACGTTCCACCCAACCATGTGGTACCCGTAGGTCCACCCCCTGTGCTAGGAGATAGTAATATGGTTATCTAGACATAATCTACTATCCCTAGACACAAGTACACAACTGACTAATGGTTACATTGCTTCCATATTTAAGACAATTGATTATACTACATACACAAGGTTAAATGTTATGTTAGGTGGAGTGTCATCATAATATTGCAAAGGTTACCCTAGTGTTTCTTCCTAGGTTCCGGCCCCCAACATGGGTTACCTTGGTAACCTCTTATGAAACCCGGCCCCATTGCAAATCATTGCGGAATTGAATGTCTTTTAAAGAAACAAGACATCGACTTGCCATTCTAGGCCTTCTCATCTTATACTCAAGACTAAAGTAGCTCAAGAGTCATAAGCGAGGCATAATCATCTTGTTAAGAGTTTTAATCTAACTAATGTGTCATTTAGTTATCACTGACTTTGTAAGTTACCCTGACACCACTTTGTGTGTCGGCCCTTACAAAAAGCCACTCCCCTAAACATAACAAAGATTTCTACGTTTTCTTGACTAAGGTTTACAAAGTGTACAACATACAATAGACAATTTCAACACCATTCATGACGAACAACAATGTCTATGTTCACAAAATCGGGTATCTAAGTACCAAGCTAATATCATGTACACAACTTAGCCAACACATAAACTCAACTTAACAATTAGAATCCCCACGGTATTAAATTGGTTTGGAAGACTTGTTTATTTAAAACTTTCCCAATTTTCCCAACAAAGAAACAAGATTTAAAGCAAATTGAAAGAAAATAATACATCTACATTAGGATATACTAAATCCTTTCAAGCAATATAATTTGCATGCAATTAAGTCAACTTAATTAAAATTCACTTTCAATTAATCTAGAATTTCACATGCAATATAATTAAAAGAAAATATTTTATAAATCTTTAAATTATTAAAATTATTTTTCCTACCTCAATAAATATAATTATATATATATACAAATAATTATATGTATTTACACATATTTATATATACATACATATATACATATACATATACATATATACATATATACATACATATATATATATATATATTAAATAAAATCCGAGTTTATAAATATTACCAATAAAATCGCATTTAAAACTTCTAATAAAAACAAATTACATTTTATGAAATTTCTGTTGATTTATATAAAATAAAACAAATCTCATAGGGTTTCGCAGCCCCCTGGCCGTGGCTCCCTGTGGGGAGAGGGCGCGGCCATTGCCAGGGCTGTGCCTAGCAGCCATGGAGGCTACGCCCACCTCCGTGGGGAATGGGGAGGGTTTCGGCGCTCACCCACAGTCTGCAAAAAAAATTAAAAAAAATGTTTTTTTATATTCATTGTGCAGCGACCAAACATTTGCATTTTTTTTTTATTTTTGAAAAAGAAAATGCATATTAAGAAATTTCACCTGTACGGTGATTTAACCCAATTCGATATAAATAAAATAAGTCCCTTTCATAATCCAATTTATAAATATGAAAATATATATATTATATATATATATATATATATATATATTTCAACAAGGTTTTTGTACAGAAAATAATAAGAAAACTCTATAGAAGTTCAACGGGGTTTTCAAGGGAAATTAGGGAAATTGTGAAATTTCATCAGGGTTTTTAAAAAAAAACACGCACAGTATATATTTTCATTCAAATACTAAATTACCCCAGAGGTTTCAATTTCCTTTTACAAAGAGAAAGCTACAGAGATTTTCTAAAAACAACAAATCCTCACAAAAGAAGGATACAGTAAACAATTTTCCCGAAAAGTATAGGGATTCCAATTAAATGATATTTTCATTCAGAGATATTCTTTTCAATAACAACAAATTAAAACCACAAGAAGAATACCTGAATTCCCAAAGCTTTTGAAGACAATCTGGAGATAAAATCCTCTGTTGTTGCCTGTAGCCTTCCAAAACTCTTTCCCGAGAACCAATTCCAAAAACAAAAACCAGAAATCTTCCACAAGTATCCAATTTACCAAAAGCATACACAGAAAAATTTAACAAAGCACTAATAATTTTCCCGTGAAGAGAAAATAGAATAGAATAGCCTCTGTGTTTTTTCCAGATCCATAATAACCTCCGTGAAGAAATTCCTCAACCAAACATAATAATTGCACTGGCAAACTTGTCGAGAAGTACAAATATCTTCTCAACAACTTCTCGGCAATTTTTCCTTTCAAATTTACATGCATTTTAATTAATTAATTTAATTTATTTTAAAATTTACAATTTTCAAATGCAAATTTATTTATTAATTAAAATTGCCATTTCCACCAAATATTTAATTTAAATAAATCTATTCACACACCATTTAATCAATATTAATTTTATTTATTTATTTAATTAATTAAATAAATTTGATCTTTACGATCAACTTACTTAACTAAACAAACTAATTAATTTATTAAATAACATTTAAAACTAATTTCAACATTTAAAAATTAATTTAAATAATAATAAATTAAAGCACAATAAACTAACATTAAAATTAACCAAATTTACCTTTCAAACAATTTATCCAAACAAGAAGAGACAAGACAAACTTATGACTCAGACTAAAACTGACAATGTACAGTGACCGGGTTAAAGACTAGACTAGGATGAACCAAACTACTACCTCCCAATCAACATTTCTGTTGAGTCTTGACACGCTCAGACCTAAGTACCCAGGTGGAGTCGGTGTCATGTACCTGCAATTCCTGCAACCAAGCAATAACATGCATATATATATATATATAAACCATTATATAGGCACACCGTGTGGAGAAAATCATGGATATCATAGGGCACTCGCAAGTGAGTGATGTGATTCCATTCTCCACACCAATACACGTCACAATAGACTGACGAATTAAATAACAATTAGTCCATCAAAACATATACATAGCAATAATCATCTGAAGTAAAATATCTACACTATCTCAAAGCATATCAGAAATCAGCAATCACCATACAATGTATCATCATGTCACTGAATAATCCACTATCGCTCAAAACCAGCGATCAAAACATCCAAACAAAGTATCATAGTCTAACAGTGTGAAATCATAATAGTAGAAAACATAAGCATAAATGGAGGGGTACTACATCCTCCCCCCTAGGATCAGGCTTGCTCTTGAAAGCCTGCGAACAGATAGGGATAAAGTTCCCTCATGCATGTCGCATCCTCCCAAGTAGTAGAAGCTTCATGGCTAGGATCCCATTGGACCCTCACCTAATCAACGTCTTGACCCCTCAGACCAAGCGTCTGGTGTTGTAGAATGGCCACGGGCTCCAAAGCTAGCTGCCCGTCCTCTACCTGTAACGCATTCCAATCAAGTACATGAGATATGTCGGGATGATGTGGTCTAAGAAATGATACATGAAAAATATCATGAATACAAGACAAACTAGGTGGTAAGGCGAGTCGATACGCCACAGGACCAATTCTCTCTAAGATCTCAAATGGCCCAACGAAACGAAGCGCAAGCTTAGAGCCTTTTCTATAACGGATTGGACTCTTTCGCAGTCGCACTCGAAGAAACACTCTATCACCAACAACAAACTATCGATCTATCCTATGCGCATCGGCATATTTATTTTGCCTATCTTGAGCTACTATCAAATATTCTCTAATACAGTCAACCTGTTGCTCCATATCACGAAGCATCTCAAGTCCAAGTAACACTCTATCCTCAAGTCGATCCTAACTTAGTGGAGTTCGACAAGGACGACTGTATAATGCCTGAAATGGTGGCATACCTATAGAACTCTGATATCCGTTATTGTAAGTGAATTCTACTAAGTACAAGTAATCCTCCCAATGTGATTGTTGGTCCATTATGTACATTCTAAGCATATCCTCTAATATTTGGTTAACTCTCTCAGTTTGTCCATCAGTTTGAGGATGATACACTGAACTAAAGTTCAACTGTGTACCTAGAGCATGTTGTAATGAAGTCCATAGGGCTGAAGTAAATATAGGATCTCTATCAGAAATAATCCTATGAGGAATCCCATGCAATCTAACTATGTCCTCCATGAATATCCTAGCTACGAATGAAGCATTGTAAGATGATCATACAGGTGAAAAGTGAGCTACTTTAGTCAATCGGTCAACAGTTACCATAATGGCATCATGTCGACATGATGACGTAGGCAACCCTACAATAAAGTCAACAGATATAATATCCCATTTCCATTCGGGAATGAGATGTGGCTACAATAATCCAACGGGATGTTGATGCTCAGCTTTGACTCGCTGGCATTCAAGACATCTCGATACATAGTCAGCAATATCACGTTTCATACCTAGCCAGAAATACAATTGTCGAAGATCGGCATGCATTTTCTTAACTCCTGGACGAGCTGAATACGAAGCTTGATGAGCTTCAGTCATAATTAATGTACGAAGACTGTCAAAATGTGGTACATAAATATGACCTAAATGTCGTAATATACCATCTAGTTCTAGGACATACCCTACAAATCGACCTTCTAAAGGTCTACCAGATTCAATCTCTAACCTTACTTCCTGATATAATCTATCAGTAGGAAGTGCAGCTACTATTTGACCTCTCAAATCTACTTCAAGAGTAGTAGCAGAGATCTCATGTCAACGACAACTAAGAGCGTCAACCACTACATTCTCTTTTCCTTGAACATATTTCACTTCAAAATCGTACTCACACAAGAACTCCATCCACCATCTCTGCCTAGCATTTAAGTTAGGTTGTGTGAAAATGTATTGTAGACTTCGGTGATCAGTATGAAGTTCAAAACGATGACCTAATAGGAAATGCCTCCAACGAACTAATGCATGCACTACCGCAGCTAGTGGGATAGTTTAATTCGTGATCCTTAAGTTTGCGAGACTCATATGCAATCACACACCCATCTTGCATCAGAACTACTCCCAAACCCTCTAAGGATGCATCCGTACACACTACGAAATCCTTAGTAGGATCAAGAACAATTAGTATAGGCACATTAGTCAACTTTTCTTTAAGTGTCTAAAAATCCAACTGGCATTGCTCTGTCCAAACAAACTTCTTTCCTTTCCTTTGAAGAGAAGTAATAGGATGACCAATTCTAGAAAATCCCTCAACAAACCGCCTATAGTAACTAGCTAAACCCATAAAACTACGAACCTCACCTACATTAGTAGGTGTGGGCCAATCTACAATAGCTTGGATCTTTGAAGGATCCACAACAATACCTTTCCCTGATATCACATGTCCAAGATATTTAATCTCATTTTGAAAGAAATCACAATTCTTCAAGTTCGCATACAATTGATTTTCCCTTAAACATTGCAATACCTGTCTCAAGTGTTCTTCATGTTCCTTCATATTTCTCGAATAAATCAAAATATCATCAAGAAATACCAGGACAAAGCGATCAAGGTAAGTACGAAAAACACCATTCATTAAACTCATGAATACTGATGGTGCATTCGTTAACCCAAATGGTACTACTGTGAATTCAATATGCCCATAACGAGTTCGAAAAGTAGTTTTATGAATGTTTGCTTTTGCTATACACAATTGATGGTAACCAGATTTCAAATCAATTTTTGAGAACACATTAGCTCCCTTAATTTGATCAAAAATATCATCGATTCTAGGCAAAGGATATCGATTCTTAATTGTAACCTTATTCAATTGACGATAGTCAATGCACAACCTAAGAGATCCATCCTTCTTCTTTACGAAGATAACAGGTGCTCCCCAAGGGGAAACACTTGGACGAATGAAACCCTTTTCTAATAGTTCCTCTAACTGAATACGAAGTTCCTCTAACTCCTAAGTCGTCATTCTATAAGGAGCTCTAGATATAGGTTCAGCTCTAGGAACTAGGTCAACTCTAAAGTCAATATCCCTCTTCGGTGGCATTCTAGGTATGTCATCTGGAAACACGTCAGCGAATTCTCTAAGAATAGGATGATCATCAAGAGATACCTCTCGACTCTCACCTTCTTCTAAATCAGTAACTGTTGTTGCAAATAGTTGACATCCCTAACGAAGACTTCTCTTTAATTGCATAGCAGATATCATCCGCAAAGAGATAGGTCTTTGAATACCTTTAATTTCCACTTTCGCACCTAAATCATTAATGCAACTAACTGTCTTAAGTCGACAATCAATCACAGCATGATAAGATGCTAACCAATCCATACCTAAAACTATATCATACGATCCTAAGGGTGTAACATATAAATCTACTAAGGTAGTTAACGTACCAATTTTAAGTTCACAATCATGTACTAAGTTTTCTACTGTTACTTTCACCCCAAAGGCGAATTCAACCTGCCACTTACCACCTTGCTTTACCGCCACAAGACCACAATGGTCTACGATGGTCAGTGAAATAAAGGAGTCAGTGGCTCCAGAATAAAAAAGAATGGAAACACTAACACCATGTAACTTACCTGAAGTCTCGACCACTATGTTTTGGTGATCAGCTTGGTGGTCATTAACTGCAGCATATACTGTATGTGATCATCCTGCATCACCCACTGTAGGCTCTGAAACTGTAGGTCGAGGCCCAAAACCTGTAGAACCTCTCATCGGACACTGCCTTGCTATGTGTCCTTGCTGCCCACATGAGTAACAACCTATGCCTCTACTGAATCCTCTACCACCTGAAGGTGCATTGGATTGCTGGAAACTACCCCTACTGATAGTAGATTGAGCACTCTGTGCAGGCTAATCCTGCCTATTGTGTTTGTTGCACCACCAGTTGCAACCCTTTCCTATTTGAGGACTATTACCTTGTTGTGGTTGAGGATTGTTGTTCTTTTGAGGTGTTTGTTGTTGTTGTTGCTGCCCACCCTTTGTGGGTGTCTGTTGGTTCCTAGAGGAACCACCTGTCTGTGCCTGTCCACCCCGTGGACTAAAACCTGCTGCAGGAGCACTGCCAATCTGCACTCCTGTGTGCCCACCTAATGCCATAACAAGGTTCTCCTCCACTATGCAAGCCTTCTCCACTGCAACTTCCATAGTCTTTGGCTCAAAGACTCGGACACCACCACTAATACAGGCATTTAAACCCCTGATGAAGTGTTTTACTAGCATAGGCTCATCATCGCCAATACCAACATACTGCTTGAGTTCATAGAACCTACATTCATATTGCTCTACAGAAAGAGCCAACTGACATAGATCATGGAACTCGTCAGTCTGTCGCTGCCTCCAGTGTTCTGATAGGAACCGTGCTCTAAACCTCTCAAGAAACATCTCCCAAGACACTGACCCAATATCTAAGTGGAGCTTCTACTCCTCTAGGCGCCACCAAGTAGAGGCAAATCCTCTCAAGTGCATAATAGCACATCTTGCATGGGTATTGCTACCGTATGGGTGCATGGCGAAGCATCTACCCAAATCCAGTAGCCAGGTCTCTGCCTCTAATCCACCTCCTAAACCATCAAAGGTAGGAGGGAGTGCCCTCAGTAAATCCCTCATGTGTCCTGCAATAATAGCATCCTGATGTGCTGAGTCATCTACTCTCCTAGGAGATCTATCTCTCTCTCTAACAACCTCCTACTCAACTTCATGTCTAGGTCCAAGATGAGCTAGGACCTCCTCTAATAAAAGGATGTATCTGTGAACCCTCTACTCCTGACTGTGCGGGATTTTGTCCCTCATTCCTCTAATCCAACTGTTCTGCCTGATCACTGTGATGAGGGCTCAAAAGGGGAGTAAGCTAAGGGATTGGCCCTCGGCCTCCACCTCGACCTCTACCACGACCTCTTCCACCTCGCCTCGGCATGTTCCTACACATAACAATAACGAGTCTTAGATACTACTCAACCAAGGCTTAACAGTTTGTGACACTATGTACTAGGTCAACCTAATGGGCTCGTGATTACCCAGAGCATCCAGTGTTTGTAACCTTGGCTCTGATACCAATCTACAAAGCCCTGTCAAAATAACCTAAGGAATGTTGCAATTGTGTATAATAGTGGAATAATTATTTTTTTAAAGTATAATTATTAAGTTAATTAGTTGCATACATTCGTTAAGTTACGCAACATTACACTACTTTGAGATTCCATAGACGAATTTAGTATTTCGCATTGCACATATTAATTAATAACATAAACATTAAAAATAAGCATTGCATTTCATTTGGAATTTCATTCAAGATATCATAAAGTACAAATATGTTTCCTTACATTCCATTTGATAAATTATACAATACTCATCCATCTGATGAGGTAGATCAAATAATAATTACAATTACATTTACATTGTTCACCTCATATACAATTGAGGAAAGTTTTCAAATACAAGATTTACAACTACAATGAAGAAGTACACATAAGTTTCCAAGTGCGAGCTCTCCATCCATGTAGCTCTCGATGCCATGATCACAAACTGGGGACCCAACGGAGTAAGGTGCATGTTCCACCCAACCATGTGGTACCCGTAGGTCCACCCCCCGTGCTAGGAGATAGTAATATGGTTACCTAGACATAATCTACTATCCCTAGACACAAGTACACAACTGACTAATGGTTACATTGCTTCCAGATTTAAGACAATTGATTATACTACATACACAAGGTTAACTGTTATTTTAGGTGGAGTGTCATCACAACATTGCAAAGGTTACCCTAGTGTTTCTTCCTAGGTTCCGGCCCACAACATGGGTTACCCTGGTAACCTCTTACGAAACTCGGCCCCATTGCAAATCATTGCGGAATTGAATGTCTTTTAAAGAAACAAGACACCGACTTGCCATTCCAGGCCTTCTCATCTTATACTCAAGACTGAAGTAGCTCAAGAGTCATAAGCGAGGCATAATCATCTTGTTAAGAGTTTTAATCTAACTAATGTGTCATTTAGTTATCACTAACTTACTAACTCTTTGTAAGTTACCCTGACACCACTTTGTGTGTCGGCCCTTACAAAAAGCCACTCCCCTAAACATAACAAGGATTTCTACGTTTTCTTGACTAAGGTTTACAAAGTGTACAACATACAATAGACAATTTCAACACCATTTATGACAAACAACAATGTCTATGTTCACAAAATCAAGTATCTAAGTACCAAGCTAATATCATGTACACAACTTAGCCAACACATAAACTCAACTTAACAATCAGAATCCCCACGGTATTAAATTGGTCTGGAAGACTTGTTTATTTAAAACTTTCCCAATTTTCCCAACAAAGAAACAAGATTTAAAGCAAATTGAAAGAAAATAATACATCTACATTAGGATATACTAAATCCT
Organism: Sequoia sempervirens; assembly: GCA_007258455.2. NCBI lineage: Eukaryota > Viridiplantae > Streptophyta > Pinopsida > Cupressales > Cupressaceae > Sequoia > Sequoia sempervirens. Next base: position 523,584,473 of record VDFB02270651.1, on the reverse strand, counting down.
TTCAAGCAATATAATTTGCATGCAATTAAGTCAACTTAATTAAAATTCACTTTCAATTAATCTAGAATTTCACATGCAATATAATTAAAAGAAAATATTTTATAAATCTTTAAATTATTAAAATTATTTTTCCTACCTCAATAAATATAATTATATATATATACAAATAATTATATGTATTTACACATATTTATATATACATACATATATACATATACATATACATATATACATATATACATACATATATATATATATATATTAAATAAAATCCGAGTTTATAAATATTACCAATAAAATCGCATTTAAAACTTCTAATAAAAACAAATTACATTTTATGAAATTTCTGTTGATTTATATAAAATAAAACAAATCTCATAGGGTTTCGCAGCCCCCTGGCCGTGGCTCCCTGTGGGGAGAGGGCGCGGCCATTGCCAGGGCTGTGCCTAGCAGCCATGGAGGCTACGCCCACCTCCGTGGGGAATGGGGAGGGTTTCGGCGCTCACCCACAGTCTGCAAAAAAAATTAAAAAAAATGTTTTTTTATATTCATTGTGCAGCGACCAAACATTTGCATTTTTTTTTTAATTTTCAAAAAGAAAATGCATATTAAGAAATTTCACCTCTACGGCGATTTAACCCAATTCGGTATAAATAAAATAAGTCCCTTTCATAATCCAATTTATAAATATGAAAAAATATATATATATATATATATTTCAACAGGGTTTTTGTATGGAAAATAATAAGAAAACTATACAAAAGTTCAACGGGGTTTTCAAGGGAAAGTGGGGAAATTGTGAAATTTCATCAGGGTGTTTAAAAAAAAACATGCACAGTATATATTTTCATTCAAATACTAAATTTACCCCAGAGGTTTCAATTTCCTTTTACAAAGAGAAAGCTACAGAGATTTTCTAAAAACAACAAATCCTCACAAAAGAAGGATACAGTAAACAATTTTCCTGAAAAGTACAGGGATTCCAATTAAATGATATTTTCTTTCAGAGATATTCTTTTCAATAACAACAAATTAAAACCACAAGAAGAATACCTGAATTCCCAAAGCTTTTGAAGACAATCTGGAGATGAAATCCTCTTTTGTTGCCTGTAGCCTTCCAAAACTCTTTCCCGAGAACCAATTCCAAAAAAAAAAACCAGAAATCTTCCACAAGTATCCAATATACCAAAAGCATACATAGAAAAATTTAACAAAGCATTGATAATTTTCCCGTGAAGAGAAAATAGAATAGAATAGCCTCTGTGTTTTTTCCAGATCCATAATAACCTCCGTGAAGAAATTCCTCAACCAAACATAATAATTGCACTGGCACACTTGTCGAGAAGTACAAATATCTTCTCAACAACTTCTCAGCAATTTTACCTTTCAAATTTACATGCATTTTAATTAATTAATTTAATTTATTTTAAAATTTACAATTTTCAAATGCAAATTTATTTATTAATTAAAATTGCCATTTCCACCAAATATTTAATTTAAATAAATCTATTCACACACCATTTAATCAATATTAATTTTATTTATTTATTTATTTAATTAAATAAATTTAATCTTTACGATCAACTTACTTAACTAAACAAACTAATTAATTTATTAAATAACATTTAAAACTAATTTCAACATTTAAAAATTAATTTAAATAATAATAAATTAAAGCACAATAAACTAACATTAAAATTAACCAAATTTACCTTTCAAACAATTTATCCAAACAGGAAGAGACAAGACAAACTTATGACTCAGACTAAAACTGACAATGTACAGTGACCGGATTAAAGACTAGACTAGGATGAACCAAACTACTACCTCCCAATCAACATTTCCGTTGAGTCTTGACACGTTCAGACCTGAGTACCCAGGTGGAGTCGGTGTCATGTACCTGCAATTCCTGCAACCAAGCAATAACATGTATATATATATAAACCATTATACAGGCACACCGTGCGAAGAAAATCACGGATATCACAGGGCACTCGCAAGGGAGTGATGTAATTCCGTTCTCCACACCAATACACGTCACAACAGACTAACAAATTAAATAACAGTTAGTCCATCAAAACATATACATAGCAATAATCATCTGAAGTAAAACATCTACACTATCTCAAAGCATATCAGAAATCAGCAATCACCATACAATGTATCATCACGTCACTGAATAATCCACTATCGCTCAAAACCAGCGATCAAAACATCCAAACAAAGTATCATAGTCTAACAGTGTGAAATCATAACAGCAAAAAACATAAGCATAAATGGAGGGGTACTACAAGGAGGATGGTCATGAGATATATTTGAGCTCTAACGAGGAAGAAAGGAGGTATACTAAGTAGAGATGGAAACAAAAACTGAATTCATAGTGAATCCTATAAGTTGGCTACGAAAGAAGAAATAATTGCCTTAAAAAATGCATGGAATTTGGTTCAATTACCTAAGGGTCATAAATTTGTTGGATGAAAAACAATATATATATATATATATATATATATATATATATATATATATATATATATATATATATATATATATTAGATGGTAATGTTGAAAATTGGAAAGCATGATTTGTTGAAAAAGGATATTCCTAGGTTGAGGGAATCAATTTTGGTGAGATTTTGTCTCATATTTCTAAAATGGCACCCATTATATTCTTCTTGTCTTTTTTTTTTGCATTTAAATTGAGGTTGAGTAGATATATGAAAAGATAGATTTATTATAGAGTTACTTGGAGGAAGAAATATATATATATATAACAACCAAAGTGCTACATTGAAAGATGTAATAAAAGCCGTGTTTGTTTTTTGAAGAAATCTATCTACAATTTCAAATAGTCTATTACAATGTGGTACCAAAAGTTTGTAGGGTTAGGATATAGAAAATATAAATCTAATCATTATATTTATTACAAATGGATTGATCATTTTATTATTACCACTTTGTATGTTTATGGCATGTTGCTATTCGGTGATGATAAGAGTAGGATTGGGGACTTGAAGTCTTAACGTTCATAACAATTTGAAATAAAATACTTAGATGTTTCTTGTTAGGAAAAACAAGTTTTGAAGGGGCCCTGAAACCCTTTACAACGAAGAGAAGCTGCTAAAAAGATAGAAACATTAAGACCCGCAACCCACAAAAAGACATAAATACTTAGATGTTATTTTATCTTAGGGGTGGAAATTATATGGGATAGATCTAACAAAAAAATTTGGTTGAGTCAAAGGAAGTATGTTGACTCTATTTTATAATGTTCTAGTATAGTTGATAGCAAACTAGTCAATGTTCTTATTTCTATCCAGGAATAAATCTTTTAGTTGAGTATTATGCTTCAACATCTACAGAGATGGAGGATATGAATATTATGTGATATACTAGTGTATTTGGGAGACTTATGTATGCTACAATGTAAAATAGAATAAACAATTTCTAAGAAATGGGGTTCTTGAGTAATTTTATGACTAATCCTAGATAGCTTATTAGGTAGTAGTGAAGAGGGTCTTTAGATATTTATAGGGTATTTTATATTAATCTATATAATTTTATCAAGGAGGTTATACCCTAGGAGATATACAATACTCAATCGACATTTAGTATTGTGTGTATTTATATTGGGCAAGGGATTTTGAAAATAGGTCTACTTGTGGTTGTGTTTAGCTTATTCAATGGTATAGTGAGTTGGATGAGAAATTAATAACCCGTGGTTGATTTATCCATTACAAATGAAAACTAAATGGCAGCTACTCATTCTTATAAATATTTTATCTACCTTCTTAGATTATGTTAAAATTTTGGGTTGCATCAAAAAGCAACTAGATTTTATTATGAAAATCAAAGTGTCATCAAATTGGCAAAGAATTGCCTTTCATATGTAGATGAGGGTTAAGGAGATATGTTTTTATTCATGATATGGTGGCAGATGGGAGGGCAATACTAGAGAAGGTTGATTCTCTAGAGAATGGTGTAGATGCTTAAACAAAGCTAGTCAACACAAAGAAGTTTAGGTAGTGTAGTAAGTATATGGGTCTCTCAACCCTAATAGATAGTTGACAATGTTGGTATTCTCTTTTCTCTTACAAGGCTTCTAACAAGTGGTATAATGTTAAGAAATTTGTCTCAATTAAGAACAAAAAAATATAATTTATGGGCTATAGAGGCTAATTTTAGCCTCATAAAAATATTGAAATGGACCTTAGCTAGCACAAGTCGATAACAATAGCATGGAATTATTTGAGACCTCCAATTTTTAAAATGGGTTCAATAAGATTCTCATATCAAAAGTTATGAAATTTGGAAGTTAGGCCCCCACATAAAAAATCTAAGAGCGTCTATGATGCATAAGAGAGTTATAAGAGGGATTTATGCTTGTTGATAAAATTATGACACATGTTATGAAATGTCATAAGCCATATTTGAATGGAGATGTAGTGCCCCTTTGTTCTGATCGTCCTTGGCATTCAAGTAAGTTGTTTGTTGTTGTGTGGTCATGTCGTTTTCATTTGTTAAGTGTGGTTGGTTATGTGATAACATTATGTCTAAATTTGATTAATCAAATTAACTCAATAATAAGGTCGCTTGATTTATTTGGAAGTAAATAAAGAATTAGATATAATAATAAATGTTAGTTGTACTATCATTAGAAATTAATTACTTAAAGATGAAAGTAATATAAGTTATAAGTGAACGATTAAATGGAGATGAGATAATTATTTTAACTAAGTGATTTAAAATAAATTATATATAAAGTATAAAGTTTATTATTAAATAATTAAAATTAAGTTGTTTTATAAATAGTATGGTTTTAAAACGGTAATTAATAATAATTGACAATTTATTATTGTGGGAAGACAATCATTTTAATAGGAGAAAGTTAATGTAGTTTTAAATGGGATAAGAGATAAGATTTCGTTGTGATAAAAGTTGAGTGCAAAATAGAAAACATTCTAAATTTTAAAAATAAATAAGAAAATATATGATTTCAAACTGAAGAGAAAAGGCAAGAAAAGAAGGAAAGAGATGTATGTAATCATGCATGGTTTTGGATCTTAGTGTTGATAAGGAAATCGGGTGTGTTATTGGAGAGGGGGAGATTTTTTCCAATTTTGTTTTGGGAGATAAAAACAGTTTTCCTTTTTGGATTCAGGAGGATCACCTTTTTTTGGGGGGAAAGATAATTAAGAATCGGGGGAAAAAGGAGGGGAAGAGAGAACGATACAGGAAGAGAGCGAGGGCTGAAAGGGCATGCGGTGATAGGAGGGGAAACAGGGGATTGTGCTTGTGTCCCAAGGAGGAAGGATTCATTAGGAGTCACGATTTAAGCCATTTTAGGATTTATAGGTTATGGTTGGTTTCTGTATGGAGCGTCTTTATGAATTGGATATGCTTTTGGAACAGCAGGTATTTGCCTAAATATATATATACATTTAAAGTTGATACAAACAACACTATAGGTTAAATTATATAGGTTTAAATATATATATATATATATATATATATATATATATATATATATATATATATATATATATATATATATACAAACATCGATGATGATTTATATGTGTGTGCTTATTCATATGTATAAATATATATATTGTTGTGTATAAATGGGTATTGTGATAGCTATAGAGTACTTCAATTAAATGACCTCATATGGAGGAATAATTAATATGGAGGATTAATTTTCTTTTAGGAACTTCAATGGGAATTTGGTTATTTTAGAGATCTAATGGACTTAAATTGAGTAGTTAGCCTTAGGGTAAGCAATAATGTTGTGACAAGGATTGAACATTGTGAGATCTAGTAAGTCCCATTGGTTTGTGTAATAGTTTACTAACTTAAATCGTAGCAAAGATATTTCATTTCAGGAAATAATTAATTTCTTGTTTGGGATTATTTAGAGTGCTTCTACCCATTACATGAATGTTTGTTTCCTTGCGGGATATTTAATAGTTGTGCTTATATAAAGAATTATGGAAGTTGAAATAAAATAAGTTTACATAGTTCCTAGTTCTTTTTTTTATAAAAATGCTTCTTAAGTAAATGAATGGATAAAGTGTGTTCGTATGTTTATTATTCTTTAAGGTTTGTGTATTGAGTGTATTCGTGTGTTTAAAGGTGGTTTTGACATTTTCATTTCATTGTTTCTACCCTTTTTGGGTTGTTTCATTTATGAGGATCTTATTAATTGTGTTGTGGTGGAGTATGTTGGAGTCTAGTGCGATGTTTGACTTTGATACGTGGTTTAAGTAGGTTGTTTATGTTCTTTGTTGAACACGATCTTTTCACCTTTGAATTTATGTTCCTTGATGAAATTTGGTTATTAGGCTTCCAGAGGCAAGGGTATTCTAGTTTCATATTGATTCTTCATTAATCTGGCCCTTTGGAAAAAAATTGATCGTAATGGTGATTTTTAGTTTATGGTTGGGTTGTACCTGATTTTATGAGCAACCTTGTTTGTGGCTATTAGTGAGATGGTATATGCCTCGCGTGTGTTTCAGTTTTGAAATACTATACTTTTTTTCGTTTTGGTACAACCCCTGGATGCCTTGGATTTTGGTTTATGTTTTGGGTCTCTAGGGAGAGTAGCTCTTCGTGGGGGCCGACTCCTCAAACAGGAGGAAGGGCACAGGATAACCCATGTAAGAGTTAGATTAACAAGTGAAAACCTAATAATAGAACTTAGGAGATGGGTAGTAATAACATAATAAGATAATCTTGGATACCTCGTCTGTCCATTAGGGCTATCGCAGACTAATGGTAGACTGAGAAGGTTGTAGTTGGCAAAGTCGTTATCTCGTCCTCATGAGAGGGGTTAACGGCTCCGCATGAGTCACCCTATGGGGCCAGCACCTCAAATAGGAGGAAGGGCTAGGATAACCATAGATGGGGGTCGGCGCCTCAAGCAGCCTACTACAACTGGTGCTTGGAGGAAGGGCACAAGATCACCCATGTAGGACTATGCGATGACACTCTCCACTAGTTGCCCTTATGCTTTTCTTTCTTGTTTTCCTCTGGAAGTGTGTTATGATTGTTGTCTTGGATTTACCTTGCAAGTGATTATGATTGTTGCTTTTGAGATATCTAGGATGTGTCTTTATGGTCTTGTGTTTACTATGATTGGATCTTGGTTGTTATCGTTTAGGATCTATGGAATCTTCTGTTGTTGCTTTTGGAGTTATTGTTACTATGATATTATTTATTGGGTTGGTCTTGTGGCATTCTTAGTCGCGGTCGCTTTCTTGTCAGCTCCTTAGCACAAGGGGTGGGTCTTCGGACCCACGTGGTCGAGTGGAACATGCTAAGCACCCCCATTGGGTCCCCAGTCAAGGATCGAGAGATGCAGATTTGTGCCACTTGCGGAGATTCCAGAGTTGTAACTGACTTGGAGCCAACCATGATACTTTGTATTCATCTAATCAATTGTATCTTTCTATCGTGTTATTTGGTTCCCGTTCACGTTCAGGTACACTTTTGTATCGTTGTTGCTCTTGAACATTGTAATGAAATGTAATGATAAATCTTGTGCGGCTTTTGATCCATGGCAGTTGTTATTCGATACGTTGTATCTATGGAAATTTGTCCCTTGAGTTTATATGATGATATAAAGTTTATCATTATGAGTTTTGAGGTAATTATTATATGTTGTATTTACATACGTGGATGGTTTCTTATTAATGTTTTGTCATGTATGTGTTATATTTGTAAATGTTTACTTTGTTATGGATTATATCTTTGGCTTTCATTCTTTATCGTCGTTGTATAGATTTAAGTTTCGTAATGAATCCTCATGTACCCTAAAGGACGTAAGTGTTAATGAATTTGTTTCATTGAGTTTCATGACTTAATGTGTATTTCGTGTATGTTATGTTTACTTTATAAAAAAAAAATTGTGCGGTAATTATTATTTTGATTATCCTTTGGGGTTCGCACAACGGGGCGTTACAGGAGATATTGGAGCCAAAATGGAGTGCCCAATTTGGTAAGTGGATTATGATGAGCTTGTGACAAGAGTAAGGAATATGCTATTTTTAGCCTATGGAATCATCTTGGGGTTTGCGTGTTGGATTTTTGACTAAGGACTTGGGTGTCACATTTTCATTCATTTTATCTCATTGTTTCCTTCTTACCATTTTATGGTTTCATGTATTGCTTAAAATGCTTGAGATGGAGGTTTCATACTTTATTTTGTAAGTATTGATATGCTACCAAAATATCTCTAGATTTATATGTTGGTATAATCTCTTGTGAAAGATTAAGCTTAGATTTGTATTGTAACCCTCTTTATGTTGTTCATAATACAATTGGTTCAATATTTGGATGTTGAATTTTTCTTTGAAATGGTTTTCCTAGAGTATATGGTTTGTTATAGTTGTGTGTTCAATCTTTTACATTTAAAATTATATACCTTTTCCATTTACGCATCTATCTTCTTAGATTAACTATGGAATTTTTATTTGGCTTTCATTTCCACAAAATAAAAATAAAACCAACAAATATATAAAAGGACAATCCCCAAGCATAGTTTCTCATGATTACTTATGTACCCAATATCTTATGAAATAAAAACCAACACACTTGAAAATAATATCCCACAACATTCAACTACCATCAATATTAATGATTACCAACTCAATTGCATGAGATTGAGGATATATACTATTAATTAAGTTGTGTCTCTTTAAACATGATTAATTCATTCATCCCATGTCATTCATTAGCATCATTTCTCTCAGTAGTCATTATAATAAATTGTCAATGTTTATGTTGGCTAGGAGATCAATCATAGCATTTTGTTCTTTAAAAAAGTGAAAAACTTAACCTCTTGGAGGTTGTCAATCCATAGCTTTGGATCATACAAATATAAAGTATTCCTCTAAGTGGGACTCATACCTCTTTTAAAATTAGAAATGATACTTATAAAATAACCTTCCACCTCAAACTCCTTAAAATATTTCTTATATGCCAAGATAATACCAACTATAAAATCCTCTCATTTTTCTTCATTATTGGTTTTCAACCCCAAAATTTGAGATATGGCTATCAAAAAATTACCTAATCCATCTCTTATTAAGTAGCCAACATTTTCTATAATTGTGTCTCCCATAGAGGCTCCATTGCAATTCAATTTCACAACTTTCTTCAAAAATACCCATTTTTCTCTCTTTCCACTATTTCTTAACTCTTGGATGGGTTCTTGAGGTGTATTTTTCTCTTGCACACTTTTTTTTTAGATGAATAGGAACTAATCTATATTAATAATAAATATTAAAATACATATTCACAAAAAAAAGGTGGGTGTTAAGAAGGCACACCTTGAGAGTCACATGGGCAACGCCCAAAATACCAAAAAAACTAACACATGGGCCTAGCCCAGAAGTCCAAAATGACAAACATTAAAAAGGACATCAAGCAGCCAAAGTAGTACTAGCAGATCCAGGAGGGTCTCTCTCATCCAAGTTTTTCCCCCATACATTAGCAGGGTCTGGAGTGATGTCAGGAGGAGGACCCTAGCCATCATCAGCATCTTTATCTTTATCTTTATCTTTATCCTCACGTTGGGGCGAGATAGTAAGCACCAGACGTTGAAAGCATTTACCAGAGTCTGGCCAACCAGAGCCAATAGCAGGAGTATCATCAGAGGGCCACCCAGAACCGCCACTACTGCTCCCCGCTACTCCTCCAAAGGGACAACCCTAGCCAGCCCACGGAGGAGGAGAACAAGTCCATCGAGGAGGTTGGGAACCATGTCAAAGAGGAGATTGAGAGTGGGGGTGAGAAGAGCCACTACGCTACCAGCCTTGAGAGGGTGACCGACCACGAGAAGAAGTGGGTGAAGCAGGCACCTGAGCCACAGTACATGGGGTATTTCCCTAATGATCCAAAACTACCTGAAGGTGAGTCACCTCAAGTCCAACCTTGTTGGATTGAACTTGAATCTGCAAGAGCACATTAGAACAAATAATAGCTTTAGAATACAAAGAAACATGTTTATCCATTTGTGTGTTAGAAAATATGCAAGCATTTCTATCTTTATAGATATTCAAGAGGATTTCCACCCTAAAAGTGTGCCAAAGTTGGGTATATTTAACAGCAAATTTGGGTGAGTCTCCCAGCAAAACCATATGTCACGAGAAGGGCTCTAGTCTGAAAGGTCAAAAGAAGTCATGAAACCAATTCCAAAACTATTGAGCTCTAGTACAAAACTAGAAGAGATGCTTAAGAGACTCAACTTTCCCACAAAAAGGGCATCAAGGGTCTTGGACTCCCAAGTGAAAAAGTTGAGACCCTATAGGCAAGCCTTGGAAAAGAATACACCAAGCAAAGTGGGAATTTTTTGGCTCAACACTTGCAAACCAAATGGCAGAGAATCTTTTTCACGAGACATGAGTGGGGGATTGAAGAAGCCACCTTTGGTTCAAACTTTTAATTGGTGGAAGTTCTTTTCTTCGAAGAGAAGTCTCGAAGAATGCATCGGGTCTCGCCGACAAAGAAAAGCAAGATCCCTTAGGCATATGTGTGCGGGTTTCGGTAGGAGGTCTTACCGATTTGAAGAAGTCTCGTTGAAGTCAAGTGGCGTCGGCAAAGCAAGCGAGCTTCACCACAGGGTCTCACCGAAGTCACAAGCTCTCCCTGACTCTAAAGGCTCTCAGCATAAGGATTGAGTTCTACAAGATATCTCAGCGACTGTCCAAAGTCTCACTGAAGTATGTGGCCTTCGGCATAATCTTTTGAATTCGATAGGAGATCTTCCCGACTTGGTGATGTCTCGCCGACAGTAAAGTGAACAGCTCAGTAGAAAGAGAGGACCTCGGTGTGAGGTATGGGTGATAAAGGAAAGTCATGTCGACTGAAATACCCTCGCCAAAGCAAAGCGCCTTAGGTATGATGTCTCACCGACCGGCGGGAGTCTCAATGAATAGAGGAGAGCTTGGGCAGACAGGAGGAGTTCGCTATGAAGTCTCAGCGACCGCGTGATGTCTCACTGACCAGAAAGTAAAGACCTCGCTGAAAGAGCTTGGCATTGGCATAAGCTCTTTCCGATATGAGGAGGTCTCGCCAAAAGCAACCTAAGCTCGCCAAGAGTTGAAGACTTCGCCCTGAGGTCTCACCGAGATGGCGTTGTCTCCCTGATCGAAGAAAAATTAGCTCATCGCCGAAAGATAAGGAGCCCGGCAAGAGGTCTGGCCGACAAGCCAATGTCTCACCGACAGCAAAGGAGATCACCAAGAGTTGAAGCCATCGCCATGAGGTCCCAGCGACCAACTGAAGTCTTGCCGAAGGGGAACCAGCTCGAGAAGAAAGATCCAACAAAGCAGAAGGTCTCATCGACCAACAGAGGGTCTCCCCGACATAAAAGACATCGGTGTAGCTTCCAGCCGTCGGAGTAGTGTCTTTCCGACATGGTGTTGTCTCAGCGACTGAAGCGGGTATCGGTATGACTGGGGGACCTCGCTATGAAGTCTTCCCGACTTTCCAGAGTCTTGCTAAGGGAAATAAAGAGCTTGGTGGAATGGAATGCGTTCGGGGTAACATCAAGGTGTCTCGCCGACAAAAGATGAAGGGCCTTGGGGTAATGTTTTTCCTTCGGTAAAATGTCTCACCGGCACTCAGAGTCTTGCCGACTGAAGAGGAGCTTGGGGAGATGGTGAAATGAAAAGGAAAAGGAGACAAGAGGAAGCTCGATAAGAGGTCTCGCCGACCAAAGAAGGATCACATCGATATAAAATGAGCCTGGGTAGAAGGATCCAGCATCGCTATGAGATCCTACCGACTCAATAGTGTCTTGTCGATGTTCTGAGCAATGACAAAGCTGACTTTGGTATGACTTTGTGAGCTCGATAAGAGCTCTCGTCGACTGTCACATGTTATGCCGATAGCTTCAGAGGGCATAATCGCATCGGTGAGACACTTTCAGTGTCTCACCGAGATGCGATTCTTTTCAGAAGAGTTTTGACTGCCTACAAAGTCTGCGTGGAATACGCTCAACCAACTAGGGGGAGCTGAGGCGAGCCGTGACAGTCTGATCAGAATAAAGAATGTAAATGGGATGAATGCAGCACGTATCTGTTGTGAGCTTAGGAGCATTCAAAGCAGCTCGACTACAAAGAGATTCAAAGGTGAACACAAGGATCAGAAATGAATGCAGTGGTTGCTACTAAATATCTGAGGGCTTCTCCAAGGGCAATCTTTCACACCGACATAGACAGTAGGGACACAATGGCAGATAGCATTAACTCCATAAAAAAATCTATGGGATATTTTTTTGTGACTGATATTTTTGTAAGCCCTAAGGGGCCGAGAGCTTTTCTGTATATAAGGCATTTTTTCCTTTTTGTAAAGGAGTTTCGATGTATGCTCCTCTGAAGTCTGTGACCCTTTTTGCAGTCCCCTCTTAGACTAGCAGGATTTTGTAACTCAATTTGGAAAGTAATATACAAAATCTACCTTGGTTACCATTGATGGTCCATCATTATGCCTTCTGATTCTTGTCAAGTATAGTGCATTCTTTTTAAGTGATTCATTGAGCTACTTAGTGAAATATTCTCTTTCCTTATAGCTTTTGTTTCACGTCGTGCCTTTCTTTGCAAAAGTAGTATCATGTAGGTTACTATTGATGTGTTTTTTATGCACTTCTCAACACAGGTAGTGCGTAGGTGCACTACCTCTCTAGAAAGACAATCTTCCACAATCAGATTGCAGAACACTATCCCAAGGTCTCTAATGTCAGGTCTTGACAGTGCTTGGAATATCTCAGTTGTTTGATGTGATTTGCTGGAATCACAAGGCGGTCTTAAGGATGAGTTACAAAGCATAGGAAGTTGGGTTTGCAAATGTAGTTTCAAAGTGCTGGAAGTGAATGAACAGTGGTTGTCCACTCAAAACAGCAAGCTGAAACTCATCAAGTTCATCCAATTTAGCTTCATGGTGATGCTTTGGGTCCTACTCTAACCAAGGATTAAAAGAAATAGCAAGAGGAGAAGGGTTAAGAAAATTGTTCTAATCCTAAACTGAGAATGAACAATAACAATGGTGGCTGCTATAGTAGACAGGCTTCCTAAACTGAGTTTTGCTTGACCAAGAGAAACCTACAGCTACACAAAACCAGTGCAATCTTCTAAGGTCTGCTGATTTTCAAATTACACATACACGTCATGAACATGCAATTGAATTAGATTGCAGCAATGACAGAAAGAATCACAGGCTAACTTTGCACAACAGCTTGTCATCAACAAGTGCTAAAAGTATGGGTTGGAAGCTCATCAAATACTATAACAACAACACCATCATGACAGCCATTCAAGAAACTAATACTAAAACTAACATGGAAGGAAAAACCATGCATGCAAGATGAGCAAAATCAAAGAGAACATCCATAAAATCATGCAATGCTATCTTCTATTGCTGCAAATGTTTTTTACAACAGCTCTCCAACCTTTACAAATGAGCTCGAGCAAGCCCCTATTTATAGTTTTCCAAAGCCCAAATGAATGGTTGGGATTGAATTACATCGAATGGTCCAGATTCAATTACATTAGGGTTTCACCTACCCCACAATATTTAGCAATTTAAAAAACATCTTTGTCCTTTCCCTGTTTTGTCATATAGTGCCTAGGTGCTATAGTAGTTTTTTCATTTAATTGATTTCCCTTTTATTGTAGCTAAAAATGTTTGAAAGATGCCTTCTTACTTGATGTGTTTGCAGTGTTCTTCCTTGGATCAAACAAGCTCGTCGATGATTGGCATCAATTGATTGGTTGCCCCTGATTCGAGCGGACAGTTCATCATCGTCTGGTGAAAAGTAGAACAGCTCCTTCATGCCTTCTTCAAAACCACTCCCTTGCATTTTTGTAATTGACTTCCTTGGCACAGGCCTTCTTCTAACGCCAACCCTATTGGTGGGTGCTAGCAGGAGAGACAAACATGAAATGAATGGTGACAGGAGCTATGTGCATTCCTTGTTCATCTTTCTTGATGGGTCTCCTGACGAACCTGCAGTAGGCTCCTTGAATCCTACATACATGAAGTGTTGTAAGTGCTTTCATACACAAATCAAGGAAAATGTTAGTCAAATCTTGTAAAATCCTTGTTAGATCCATCCATGCATCATCAAAAAATCATAATATTCATATTTGGGGCTCATTTGGATCGAAAACATCAATGTAGGCCCAAGGGGGCGGGCAGTGAACAAGGGAAAGCAAACCAGAAGGGAAGTTCCCGGACCTCACAAAACATAGCAAAAGTAAGATTTTTCAATTATAGCACATGGGAAAAGGGGAAGGAAGAGTGCCTAGAAAACTTCCTTAAAATTGGACTCATTTTACAAAAATTGGAAGCTCAAAACGGCCACGGAGGGGCTAGGCTCCGGAGGCCGGGTCGCTGGGGGCCGACGGATGTTTAAAACGGCTATGGAGGGACGGAGTCTTGGAAACAGCCACGGAGAGACAGAATCCCGGAAACGGCCATGAAGGGGCCAAGCTCCGGAGGCCGAGGTGTTGGGGCTCCACGGATGTTCAAGACAGCCAAAGGGGAACGAAGCTCCAAAACCATCGAAACTCAACCTAATGTTGACGAAATTTTGGTAGTTCATTTACGCACATCAAACACATCCCAGATCTAAAAAAGGTTGGCCCCAAAGTCAAAAATGTGGAAACCGGAGTGACGGGGGTCCACGGATGTTTCTAAACAGCCAAGGAGGAAGGGAATTCCGGAGGGAAAGTTTTCAAACCATCGAAACTTAACGGAACATTGACGAAACCTTGGCAGTTCATTTAAGCACTTCAAACACATCCCAAATCCAAAAAAGGTTGCCCCCAAAGTCAAAAATGTGGAAACTGGAGCGACGGGGGTCCACGGATGTTTCCAAAATAGCCACGGAGGGACGGAGTCCCGGAAACGGCCACGAAGGGGCCAGGCTGTCAGGGCTCCACAGATGTTTAAAATAGCCAAAGAGGGATGGAGTCCTGGAAACGGCCATGGAGGGGCCGGGCTCAGGAAGTCGGGCCGCCGGGGCTCCACAGATGTTCCAAAACAGCCAAAGGGGGACGAAGCTCCGGAACCACCGAAACTTAACCGAATGTTGATGAAACCTTGGCAGTTCATTTAAGCACATCAAACACATCCCAGATCCAAAAAAATTTGGGCCCAAAGTAAAAAATGTGGAAACCAGAGCAACGGAGGTCCACAGATGTTTCCAAATAGCCAAGGAGGAAGGGAATTCCAGAGGGAAAGTTCTAAAACCATCGAAACTTAACAGAACGTTGACAAAACCTTGGCAGTTCATTTAAGCACTTCAAACACATCCTAAATCCAAAATAGGTTGCCCCCAAAGTCAAAAATGTGGAAACCAGAGTGACGAGGGTCCATGGATGTTTCCAAAATGGCCACAGAGGGACGGAGTCCCGGAAATGGCCATGGAGCGGCCGAACTCCGGAGGCCAGGCCGCCGGGGATCCACAAATGTTCAAAACGGCCAAAGAGGGATGGAGTCCCGGAAACAACCACGGAGGGGCCGGGCTCTGAAGGTCGGGTCATCGGAGCTCCACGAATATAACAAAATAGCCAAAGGGGGATGAAGCTCTGGAACCACTGAAACTTAACCGAATGTTAACAAAACCTTGGAAGTTCATTTAAGCACATCAAACACATACCAGATCCAAAAAAGGTTGGCCCCAAAGTCAAAAATGTGGAAACCGGAGCGACAAGGGTCCATGGATGTTTCCAAACAACCGAGAAAGGGAATTCCGAAGGGAAAGTTCTGAAACTATCGAAACTTAATGGAACGTTGATGAAACCTTGGCAGTTCACTTAGGGACCCCAAACACATCTCAAATCCACCAAAAAGTTGGCCCCAAAGTAAAAAATGTGGAAACCGGACCAGTAGGGGTCCACAGATGTTTCTAAAAAAGCCAAAGAGGGACGAAGCTTCAAAAACATCCAAAACTCAATGTAACGTTGACGAAACCTTGGCAGTTCACTTAGGGACCCCAAACACATCCCAAATCCTCCAAAAAGTTAGCCCCAAAGTCAAAGATGTGGAAACCGGACCGACAGGGGTCCACAGATGTTTCCAAAACTGCAGGAATAAGACAAAATGCAGAAAAATGAAGGACAACTTTATTTCTCTGTGAATTTGAATACCCTAAGTAGGTGTATTTGGTAAGCGGAATTTGATCATTTGAAGGCACGTGACCAATTTGGGCTTGGAAAATGAGGCACGCAAAACAAGACAGGAGAAAAGCCGTTTGTTGGGAGCAAAAAAAAAAAGGGGTCCCTGCCTACAGCAGGGCATGTGTGCAAAACATGCACAATAGTTACAAATTGTGTTTACTTAATCCAGCACATGAGCTTCTAGTTTGTGAAAATATGCCTTTCCTTCTTGAAGGCATGTGTATGTCAAACCTGTTTGAATGTGTGATCTACAGGATCTTGTTGTGCAGTCTCATGGCTGTCACCAGTATTCAAGTGTAGCTCGAGTATCTCATTGTTCCTATCATTTCGGTGCATCACCTTAGAGTTTAATTTTCATTTTTATGCATTATCTCTCTCCCTTTTCCTTCAAAAAATTAATAGTTTTAGGTGATACCCAAAGGAAGTCGGCCTTCTCCGATGGTTGACCTCTTCCTATAAAGAAACCCACATCTTTAGAGGTCTTCCCATGTTACACTGAGGCGTTGAACATTAGGTTCAACAAGGGTGAAACTTCAGGGGATAACAGTTTTGGCACGCCCGGTGGGACTGTGAATTGCTTCTCAGTTCATGTTTAAGTATTTTATTGCTGTTGTTTGGTGTGTATAGCAATAGTTTCGGCCTTTTGGAGGAATTTTCTTTACATACCGGGCGACTCCGAGCTCAAATCTTTTGGTTTAACAGACACAAGTCTTGGTATGTCTCAAAATAATCTGTTAATTTTGAGTTTCCATCTCTTTAACTGAAAATATGTCAAATAATTATGAAGATGCTTACTATTACCCTCCATATCATGAGTATGTTTCTCCTGCACATCCATATCAGAGTGTATTGGACCTACTCCAATAGATTGACCATATGTTGTGGGATCTCAGTGAAGGTCTTCACAATATGAAGATTAATGGTATTAGTAAGGTACTTGTGTGCCTATCTAGGATATTGGTTGATATCAAGATGCAGTAGGGTACCATTATACGACAGCAAGAAGTGGCTGAGCAAGTCAGCTTTTATGATCAAGAAAGAGTGGCAAAAAGAATCCGGTTCGAGGAAGGCCTTGAACAAGAAATAGCTGCTAAGGAAGAACAAATGAAGCTACTCTCTGCTAAGGTGTAGAACACTCAAGCTTATTCAGATTATCAGCACCAGTTAATGGAGGAGTTGCAAAATAAGCAATTGGAAGAGAACCTTACCCAGCAGCTGGCTGCAAAGGAGGCAGAAAAGGAGGCTAAAAATTTTTGAACAAGAGGTTCCCAAGTACAAGTTTGCCAACTTTAGGAAAATTCAGCCTCTTGACTCCCCTAGTAAGTCTTCTTAGCTTGAAATTCCAAGCTTTAAGGGATTCAATTCGATGGAAGAGAATGTAGTACATGAACAAGATCAGTCCATCATCCCTCAAGAATAGCCTAGTGATAAGGTTGGTTCAGTCACTATGGGGGAGGATAGAATCCCAAATCTGTTACATCTAGCTATGGAGGAATATAGAAGACAACAGCAACAAATGATTGAACAGCAAGAAAGCATCGGTGGGTTGCTTATTGACGATAATAAGCAAGACAATAGGGCCTCAATTTAGGGAGAACAGCCTGAGATTGAACCTAATATTATCCTCCAAGGTGGGAGCTTTGATGTTTTTGAACATGTTGGGGTTGGAAAAGCTACTGTTGAGTTTTTTGAGGAGGAAGCTAACTTTTATTCTTGTGAAGACTCAGAAGTATTTGATAGTCATGATGAACTAGGACAATAGGTTCATGAACTTCAACAAATACTGAAACATCAGGAGGAGCCTAATGAGCCTGATTTTCAAGGTTATAACTGGTTGGAGGGGATTCCATTCCATTATGCAGAGAAGCTTGAGGCTACATCATTGCTTGAACTTTTACCCCCCTTTATTGAGGAAAACAAGCCTGAATCAGAATGTAACTCTTCCAGTGATGATGAGAATTATGAGTAGCTTCCATTCTAGTGCATAAAAGAGCCTGAGGCTGATGCATTGATTGAAGATGTGATCGAGGAAGCTATCTCTTTGTTCTCTATTGAAGAAATAGGTGTTCAAATGGCAGTTCAATAGCAAGAGATCAAAGGAGGCTCAATCTTTGCCCTTACAAAAGGTTGTCCAAATAGGTACCTAGCTTAGATGAAGTCCAATACAACACCAAGCACCAATCATGTACCTATACCTAAAGGTACAGCGAAAGAAGATGTCCAAGATGCATTGACAGCCAAACAACAGTATGTTCAACTCATTTTTCCTCCTTTGGTTGACAATATGTATGGTCTATTTGGTGAGGTAAGTGAATTTGTTCACCTTTTTCAAGAGGAAGTGCATCATCTTGGTAAAAAAAAATCTATTTCTTACTTTTACTAAGTTTTCCTTAAACATGCCAATCCCTGCATATTGAGTAGAAAGGGCACTTATTTCACCCAACCTGTTAATGGGTTTGTTTGACTAATTTATTACTGGTTAGTGTAGGGTAGGTTGAGATGCAGTCTAAATTCCCTAAGTGTTGTTTCAGCACAGTTAAATAGTTTCCCTTCTACAGTTTTCTTGTTTTCAATAAGTTTCCAAGTGATCTGTTTCTCGAGTTACCATATGTTTTGGCCATGTACAAAGCTGCTCTTGATCTTTTCTGAGTTGTCCCAATGACTCCATGCCCAATGGATAGGCCTAGGCTATTGGTCTTCATGTTTAGTAGGCAAACATCCAGCACAGGTGGCCATAAATGTTACCTAATTTTCACCCTCAAGCTCAATCAGGCAAGGCAAATTGTGTTTAACAGGTTCGAGAAGGCCAAATGGAGCATTCAACCTAGGGAAAAAGTCATGAATCTGATGCTAGGTCAAAGGGAACTTAGTGAAGAAGCCTGCCTTGTTCAAGTTCGGCATGAAAATCTTCTAAGGAGAGAGTCGCCAAGACCCCAGGAATGTCACAGCAAGTGGGATTCACCTACAAGTCCCTATCGGCAACACATCGATCATCGTCCCAGCGAAAAAAGGACATTCATTTTGACGGAAGTTCTTTTCTTCGCAGATAAGTCTTGGCGAATGCATCGGGTCTCGCTGACAAATCAAAGCAGGATCCCTTCGACGTATGTGTGCGGGTTTTGGTAGGAGGTCATACCAATCGGAAGAAGTCTCGCCGAAGTCAGGCGGCATCGGCAAAGCAAGTGAGCTTCGCCACAGGGTCTCGCCGAAGTCACAAGGTCTCCCCGACTCTAGAGGCTCTTGGCGTAAGGATTGAGTTCTACAAGATATATCGGCGACTGTCCAAAGTCTCACCAAAGTATGTGGCTTCGACATAATCTTGTGAATTCAATAGGAGATCTCCCCAACTCGGTGATGTCTCACTGACAGTAAAGTGAACAGCTCAGTAGAAAGAGAGGACCTCGATGTGAGGTCTGGGCGATAAAACAAAGTCATGCTGACTGAAAGAACCTCGCCAAAGCAAAGCGCCTTTGGTATGATGTCTCACTGACCGGTGGTTGTCTCAGCGAATAGAGGAGAGCTCGGGCAGAAAGGAGGAGTTCGCTATGAAGTCTCAGCGACCGCGTGATGTCTCACCGACCAAAAAGTAAAGACCTCACCGAAAGAGCTTGACATCGGCATAAGGTCTTGCCGATATGAGGAGGTCTCGCGAAAGCAAGCTAAGCTAGCCAAGAGTTGAAGACTTCGCCCTGAGGTCTCACCGAGATGGTGCTATCTCCCTGACCAAAGAAAAAGTAGCTCATCACCGAAAGATAAGGAGCCTAGCACGAGGTCTGGCCGATAGGCCAATGTCTCACCGACAACAAATGAGATTGCCAAGAGTTGAAGCCATCGCCATGAGGTCCCAGCGACCAACTGAAGTCTTGTTGATGGGGAACCAACTCGAGAAGAAAGATCCAACAAAGCAGAAGGTCTCACCAACCAACAGAGGGTCTCCTCGACATAAAAGACATCGGTGTAGCTTCCAGTTGTTGGAGTAGTGTCTTGTTGACATGGTGCGATCTCAATGACTGAGGCAGGTATCGGTATGACTGGGGGACCTCACTATGAAGTCTTCCCGACTTGCCAGAGTCTTGTCGAGGGAAATAAAGAGCTCGGTGGAATGGAATGCATTCGGGGTAACATCAAGGTGTCTCGCCGACAGAAGATGAAGGGCCTCAGAGTAACGTTTTTCCTTCGGTAAAATGTCTCACCGGCACTTAGAGTCTTACCGACTGAAGAGGAGCTCGGGGAGATGGCGAAATGAAAAGGAAAAGGAGACAAGAGGAAGCTCGGTGAGAGGTCTCGCCGACCAAAGAAGGATCCGACCAATACAGAATGAGCCCGGGTAGAAGGATTCGGCATCACAATGAGATCCTACAACCTCAGTAGTGTCTTGTCAATGTTATGAGCAATGACAAAGCTGACTTCGGTATGACTTTGTGAGCTCGATAAGAGCTCTCGTCAAATGTCATATGTTGTGTCGATAGCTTCAGAGGGCATAATCATATCGGTGAGACACTTTCAGTGTCTCGTCGAGATGCGATTCTTTTCAAAATAGATTTGACCGCCTACAGAGTCTGCATGGAATACGCTCAACCAACCAGGGGGAGTTGAGGCGAGCAATGGCAGTCTGATCAGAATGAAGAATGTCAATGGGATGAATGCAGCACATATCTATTGTGAGCTCAGGAGCATTCAAAGTAGCTCGACTGTAGAGAGATTCAAAGGTGGACACGAGGATCATAAATGAATGCAGTGGTTGCTACTAAAGATCTAAGGGCTTCTCCAAGGGAAATATTTCACACCGACATGGACAGTAGGGACACAATGGCAGACAGCATTAACCCCATAAAAAGATCTATGGGAGATTTTTCTAGGGCTGATATTTTTGTAAGCCCTAAGGGGCCCAGATCTTTTCTGTATATAAGGCATTTTTGCCTTTTTGTAAATGAGTTCCGATGTATGCTCCTCTAAAGTCTATGACCCTTTTTGCAGTCCCCTCTCAGACTAGCAGGATTCTGTAATTCAATTTGGAACATAATATACAAAATCTACCTTGGTTACCATTGATGGTCCATCATTCTGCTTTTTGATTCTTGTCAAGTATAGTGCATTCTTTTTAAGTGATTCATTGAGCTACTTAGTGAAATATTCTCTTTCCTTATAGCTTTTGTTTCACGCCATGCCTTTCTTTGCAGAAGTAGTATCATGTAGGTTACAAACTGTGTTTACTTAATCCAGCACATAAGCTTCTAGTTTGTGAAAATCTGCCTTTCCTTCTTGAAGGCATGTGCATGTCAAACCTATTTGAATGTGTGATCTATAGGATCTTGTTGTGCAGTCTCATGGTTGTCACCAGTATTCAAGTGTAGCTCAAGTATCTCATTGTTCCTGTCATTTCGGTGCATCACCTTAGAGTTTAATTTTCATTTTTATGCATTATCTCTCTCCCTTTTCCTTCAAAAAATTAGTAGTTTTAGGTGATACCCAAAGGAAGTTGGCCTTCTCCGAAGGTTGACCTTTGCCTATAAAGAAACCCACATCTTTAGAGGTCTTCCCATGTTACACTAAGGCGTTGAACATCAGGTTCAACAAGGGTGCAACTTCAAGGGATAACAGTTTTGGCATGCCTAGTGGGACTGTGAACTGCTTCTCAGTTCATGTTTATGCATTTTATTGCTGCTGTTTTGTGTGTACAGCAGTAGTTTCAACCTTTTGGAGGTGTTTTCTTTACATACCTAGTGACTCCAAGCTCAAATCTTCTTGTTTCACAAACACAAGTCTTGGCATGTCTCAAAATAATCTGTTAATTTTATGTTTCCAGATCTTTAAATGAAAAAAATGTCAAATAATTATGAAGATGCTTACTATTACCCTCCATATCATGAGTGTGTTGCTCTTGCATATCCATATCAGAGTGTATTGGACCTGGGCCAACAGAATGAGCTTATGTTGTGGGATCTTAGTCAAGGTATTCACAATATGAAGATTAGTGACATTAGTAAGGTGATTGTGTTCCTATCGAGGATATTGGTTGATATCAAGATGTTGCAAGGTACCATTATTCAATAGCAAAAAGCGGCTGAGCAAGTCGGCTTTTATGATCAAGAAAGAGTGGCAAAAAGAATCTGGTTCGAGGAAGGCCTTGAACAGGAAATAGCTGCTAAGGAAGAACAAATGAAGCTACTCTCTGCTAAGGTGCAGAACACTCAAGCTTATTCATATTATCAGCACTAGTTAATGGAGGAGTTGCAAAATAAGCAATTGGAAGAGAACCTTGCCCAGCAGCTGGTTGCAAAGGAGGCAGAAAAGGAGGCTAAAAGTTTTTGAACAAGAGGTTCCCAAGTACAAGTTTGCCAGCTTTAGGAAAATTCAGCCTCTTGACTCCCCTAGTAAGTCTTCTCAGCTTGAAATTCCAAGCTTTAAGGGATTCAATTTGATGGAAGAGAATGTAGTACCTGAACAAGATTAGTTCATCATCCCTCAAGAATAGCCTAGTGATCAGGTTGGTTCAGTCACTATGGGGGAGGATAGAATCCCAAATCTATTACATCTAGCTATGGAGGAATATAGAAGATAATAGTAGCAAATGATTGAACATCAAGAAAGCATGGGTCGGTTGCTTATTGATGATAATAAGCAAGACAATAGGGCCTCAATTCAGGGAGAACAGCTTGAGATTGAACTTGATATTATCCTCCAAGGTGGGAGCTTTGATGTTTTTGAACATGTTGGGGTTGGAAAAGCTACTATTGAGTTTTTTGAGGAGCAAGCTAACTTTGTCCTTGTGAAGATTCAGAAGTAGTTGATAGTCATGATGAACTAGGACAAGAGGTTCATGAACTTCAACAAATGCTGAAACATTAGGAGGAGCCTAATGAGCCTGATTTGCAAGGTTATAACTGGTTGGAGGGGCTTCCATTCCATTATGCAGAGGATCTTGAGGCTACATCATTGCTTGAATTTTTTCCCCCTTTTATTGAGGAAAACAAGCCTAAATCAAAATGTAACTCTTCCAGTGATGATGAGAATTATTAGCAGCTTCCATTCTAGTGCATAAAAGAGCCTGAGGCTGATGCGTTGATTGAAGATGTGATCGAGGAAGCTATCTCTTTGTTCTCTATTGAAGAAATAGGTGTTCAGATGGTAGTTCATGAGCAAGAGATTAGAGGCTCAATCTTTTCCCTTACCAAATGCTGTCCAATCAGGTACCTAGCTCAGATGGAGTCCAATACAACACCAAGCACCAATCCCGTACCTATACCTGAAGGTACAGCGAAAGAAGATGTCCAAGATGCTTTGACAGCCAAACAACAGTATGTTCAACTCCTTTGTCCTCCTTTGGATGACAATATGTATGGTCTATTTGGTGAGGTAAGTGAATTTTTTCACCTATTTCAAGAGGCAATGCATCGTCTTGGTAAACTCTTTTCTATTTTTTACTTTTACTCAGTTGTCCTTAAACATGCCAGTCCATGCATATTAAGTAGAAAGGGAAGTTATTTCACCCAACCTATTAATGGGTTTGTTTGACTAATTTCTTACCGGTTAGTGTAGGGTAGGTTTAGATGCAGTCTACATTCCCGAAGTAATGTTTCAGCACAGTGACATAGTTTCCCTTCTGCAGTTTTCTTGTTTTCAATAAGTTTCGAAGTGATCTGTTTCTCGAGTTACCATATGTTTTTGCCATGTACAAAGCTGCTCTTGATCTTTTCTGAGTTGTCCCAATGACTCCATGCCCAATGGATAGGCCTAGGCTAATGGTCTTCATGTTTAGCAGGCAAACATCCAGCAAAGGTCGCCATAAATGTTACCTAATTTTCACCCTCAAGCTCAATCAGGCAAGGAAAATTGTGTTTAATAGGTTCGAGAAGGCCAAATGTATCATTCAGCCTAGGGAAAAATTCATGAATCTGATGCTAGGTCAAAGGGAACTCAGTGAAGAAGCATGCCTTGTTCAGATTCGGCATGAAAATCTTCTAAGGAGAGAGTCGCCAAGACCCCAGGAATGTCACAGTGAGTGGGATTCACCTACAGGTCCCTATCGGTAAGACATCGATCATCGTCCCAGCGACAAAAGGATATTCATTTTGGCAGAAGTTCTTATCTTTGAAGAGAAGTCTCGGCAAATGCATCGAGTCTCGTCGACAAAGCAAAGTAGGATCCCTTCAGCGTATGTGTTCGGGTTTCGGTAAGAGGTCTTACAGATAGGAAGAAGTCTCACCGAAGTCAGGTGGCATTGGCAAAGCAAGTGAGCTTCGCCACAGGGTCTCGCCGAAGTCACAAGCTCTCCCCAACTCTAAAGGCTCTTGGCATAAGGATTGAGTTCTACAAGATATCTCAGCGACTATCCAAAGTCTCGCCAAAGTATGTGGCTTTGGAATAATCTTGTGAATTTGATAGGAGATCTCCCTGACTCGGTGATGTCTCGCCGACAGTAAAGTGAACAGCTCGGCAGAAAGAGAGGACCCCAGTGTGAGGTCTGTGTGATAAAGCAAAGTCATGCCGATTCAAAGACCCTCGCCAAAGCAAAGCACCTTCGGTATGATGTCTCACCGACCGACGGGAGTCTCAGCGAATAGAGGAGAGCTCGGGCAGACAGGAGGAGTTCACTATGAAGTCTCAACGACCTTGTGATGTCTCACTGACCAGAAAGTAAAGAACTCACCGAAAGAGCTTGACATCGACATAAGGTCTTGCCGATATGAGGAGGTCTCACCAAAAGAAAGCTAAGCTCGCCAAGAGTTGAAGACTTCGCCTTGAGGTCTCACCGAGATGGCGATGTCTCCCCGACCAAAGAAAAAGTAACTCATCGCCGAAAGATAAGGAGCCTAGCGTGAGGTCTGGCCGATAAGCCAATGTCTCACCAAAATCAAAGGAGATCGCCAAGAGTTGAAGCCATTGCCATGAGGTCCCAGCGACCAACTGAAGTCTTGCCGAAGGGGAACCAACTCAGGAAGAAAGATCCAACAAAGCAGAAGGTCTCACTGACCAACAGAGGGTCTCCCTGACATAAAAGACATCGATGTAGCTTTCAGTCGTCGGAGTAGTGTCTTGCCGACATGGTGCGGTCTCAGCGACTGAAGAGGGTATCAGTATGACTGGGGGACCTCACTATGAAGTCTTCCCAACTTTCCAGAGTCTTTCCGAAGGAAATAAAGAGCTCGGTGGAATGGAATGTGTTCGGGGTAACATCAAGGTGTCTCACCGACAGAATATGAAGGGCCTCAGAGCAACATTTTTCCTTCGGTAAAACGTCTCACCGGCACTCAGAGTCTTGCCGACTAAAGAGGAGCTCAGGGAGATGGAGAAATGAAAAGGAAAAGGAGACAAGAGGAATCTCGGTGAGAGGTCTCGCCAACCAAAGAAGGATTCGACCAATACAGAATGAGCCCAGGTAGAAGGATCCAGCATCACTATGAGATCCCGTCGACTCGGTAGTGTCTTGCCAATATTCTAAGCAATGACAAAGTTGACTTTGGTATGAATTTGCGAGCTCAATAATAGCTCTCGTCGACTGTCATATGTTATGTCGATAGCTTCAGAGGGAATAATCGCATCAGTGAGACACTTTCAGTGTCTCGTCGAGATACGATTCTTTTCAGAAGAGTTTTGAACGCCCACAGAGTCTACATGGAATATGCTCAACCAACCAAGGGGGAGTTTAGGCAAGCCGTGGCAGTCTGATTAGAATGAAGAATGTCAACGGGATGAATGCAGCACGTATCTATTGTGAGCTCAGGAGCATTCAAAGCAGCTCGACTGCAGAGAGATTCAAAGGTGGACATGAGGATCAGAAATGAATGCGGTGGTTGATGCTAAAGATCTTAGGACTTCTCCAAGGGCAGTCTTTCACACCAACATGGACAGTAGGGACAAAATGGCAGATAGCATTAACTCCATAAAAGGATCTATGGGAGATTTTTCTGGGACTGATATTTTTCTAAGCTCTAAGGGGCCCAGATCTTTTCTGTATATACGGAATTTTTTCCTTTTTGTAAAGGAGTTTCGATGTATGCTCCTCTGAAGTATGTGACCCTTTTTGCAGTCCCCTCTCAGACTAGCAGGATTTTGTAACTCAATTTGGAACATAATATACAAAATCTACCTCGGTTACCATTGATGGTCCATCATTCTGCCTTTTGATTCTTGTCAAGTATAGTGCATTCTTTTTAAGTGATTCATTGAGCTACTTAGTGAAATATTCTCTTTCCTTATAGCTTTTGTTTTACGTCGTGCCTTTCTTTGCAGAAGTAGTATCATGTAGGTTACAAACTGTGTTTACTTAATCTAGCACATGAGCTTCTAGTTTGTGAAAATATGCCTTTCCTTCTTGAAGGCATGTGCATGTCATACCTGTTTGAATGTGTAATCTACAGGATCTTGTTGTGTAGTCTCATGGCTATCACCAGTATTCAACTGTAGCTCGAGTATCTCATTGTTCCTGTCATTTTGGTGCATCACCTTAGAGTTTAATTTTCATTTTTATGCATTATCTCTCTCCCTTTTCCTTCAAAAAATCAAGAGTTTTAGGTGATACCCAAAGGAAGCCGGCCTTCTCCGGAGGTTGACCTCTGCCTATAAAGAAACCTAGATCTTTAGAGGTCTTCCCATGTTACACTGAGGCATTGAACATTGGGTTCAACAAGGGTGCAACTTTAGGGGATAACAGTTTTGGCACACCTGGTTGGACTGTGAACTGCTTCTTAGTTCATGTTTATGCATTTTATTGTTGTTGTTTGGTGTGTACAGTAGTAGTTTTAGCCTTTTGAAGGCATTTTCTTTACATACCTGGCGACTCCAAGCTCAAATCTTCTGATTTCACAGACACAAGTCTTGGTATGTCTCAAAGTAATTTGTTAATTCTGAGTTTCCAGCTCTTTAACTGAAAAAACATCAAATAATTATGAAGATGCTTACTATTACCTTCCATATCATGAGTATGTTGCTCCTGCACATCCATATCAGAGTGTATTGCACCTGCGCCAATAGATTGACCATACGTTGTGGGATCTCAGTCAAGGTCTTCACAATATGAAGATTAATGATATTAGTAAGGTGCTTGTGTGCCTATCTAGGATATTGGTTGATATCAAGATGCAGCAGGGTACCATTATGCGATAGCAAAAAGTCGCTGAGCAAGTCAGCTTTTATGATCAAGAAAGAGTGGCAAAAAGAATCCGGTTTGAGGAAGGCCTTGAACAGGAAATAGCTGTTAAGGAAGAACAAATGAAGCTACTCTCTGCTAAGGTGCAGAACAATCTAACTTATTCAGATTTTCAGCACTAGTTAATGGAGGAGTTGCAAAATAAGCAATTGGAAGAGAACCTTGCCCAACAGCTGGCTACAAAGGTGGCAGAAAGGAGGCTAAATTTTTTTGAACAAGAGGTTCCCAAATACAAGTTTTCCAGCTTTAGGGGAAGTCAGCCTCTTCACTCCCCTAGTAAGTCTTTTCAGCTTGAAATTCCAAGCTTTAAGGGATTCAATTCGATGGAAGAGAATGTAGTACCTGAACAAGATCAGTCCATCATCCCTCAAGAGCAGCCTAGTGATCAGGTTGGTTTAGTCACTATGGGGGAGGATAGAATCCCAAATCTGTTACATCTAGCTATGGAGGAATATAGAAGACAATAGTAGAAAATGACTGAACAGCAAGAAAGCATGGGTTGGTTGCTTATTGATGATAATAAGCAAGACAATAGGGCCTCAATTCAGGGAGAACAGCCTGAGATTGAACCTGATATTATCCTCCAAGGTGGGAGCTTTGATGTTTTTGAACATGTTGGGGTTGGAAAAGCTACTATTGAGTTTTTTGAGAAGGATGCTAACTTTGATCCTTGTGAAGACTCAGAAGTAGTTAATAGTCATGATTAACTAGGACAATAGGTTCATGAACTTCAACAAATGATGAAACATCAGGAGGAGCCTAATGAGCCTGATTTGCAAGGTTATAACCGGTTGGTGGGGCTTCCATTCCAATATGTAGAGGAGCTTGAGGCTACATCATTGCTTGAATTTTTTCCCCCCTTTATTGAGGAAAACTACCCTGAATCAGAATGTAACTCTTCCAGTGATGATGAGAATTATGAGCAACTTCCATTTTGGTGCATAAAAGAGCCTGAGGCTGATGCGTTGATTGAAGATGTGATTGAGGAAGCTATCTCTTTGTTCTCTATTGAAGAAATAGGTGTTTAGATGGCAGTTCATGAGAAAGAGATTAAAGGAGGCTCAATCTTTTCGCTTACCAAAGGCTATCCAATTAGGTACCTAGCTCAGATGGAGTCCAATACAACACCAAGCACCAATCCTGTACCTATACCTAAAGGTACAACGAAAGAAGATGTCTAAGATGCATTGACAGCCAAACAAGAGTATGTTCAGCTCGTTTGTCCTCCTTTGGTTTACAATATGTATGGTCTATTTGGTGAGGTAAGTGAATTTGTTCAACTATTTCAAGAGGCAGTGCATCGTCTTGGTAAACTTTTTTCTATTTTTTACTTTTACTCAGTTGTCCTTAAACATGCCAGTCCCTGCATATTGAGTAGAAAGGGCACTTATTTCACCCAACCTGTTAATGGGTTTGCTTGAATAATTTCTTACTAGTTAGTGTCGGGTAGGTTTAGATGCAGTGTACATTCCCTAAGTGATGTTTCAGCATAGTTAAATAGTTTCCCTTCTATAGTTTTCTTGTTTTCAATAAGTTTCCAAGTGATCTGTTTCTCGAGTTACCATATGTTTTGGCCATGTACAAAGCTGCTCTTGATCTTTTCTAAGTTGTCCCAATGACTCCATGCCCAATGGATAGGCCTAGGCTACTGGTCTTCATCTTTAGTAGGCAAACATCCAGCAAAGGTCGCCATAAATGTTACCTAATTTTCACCCTTAGGCTCAATCAGGCAAGGCAAATTGTGTTTAACATGTTCAAGAAGGTCAAATGGATCATTCGGCCTAGGGAAAAGGTCATGAATCTGATGCTAGGTCACAGGGAACTCAGTGAAGAAGCCTGCCTTGTTCAGGTTCGGTATGAAAATCTTCTAAGGAGAGAGTCGCCAAGACCCCAGGAATGTCACAGCGAGTGGGATTCACCTACAAGTGCCTATCGGCAAGACATCAATCATTGTCCCGGCGACAAAAGGATATTCATTTCGATAGAAGTTCTTTTCTTCGAAGAGAATTCTCGGCGAATCCATCGGGTCTCGTCGACAAAGCAAAGCAGGATCCCTCCGACATATGTGTGCGGGTTTCAGTAGGTCTTACCAATCGAAGGAAGTCTCACCGAAGTCAGGCGGCATTGGCAAAGCAAGCGAGCTTCGCCACAGGGTCTCGTCAAAGTCACAAGGTCTCTCTGACTCTAAGGGCTCTCGGCGCAAGGATTGAGTTCTACAAGATATCTCAGCGATTTTCCAAAGTCTCACTGAAGTATGTGGCTTCGGCATAATCTTGTGAATTCGATAGGAGATCTCCCCAACTCAATGATGTCTCACCGACAGTAAAGTGAACAGCTCGACAGAAAGAGAGTACCTCGGTGTGAGGTCTGGGTGATAAAGAAAAGTCATGCAGACTGAAAGACCCTCGCCAAAACAAAGTTCCTTCGGTATGATGTCTCACCGACCAGCGGGAGTCTCAGTGAATAGAGGAGAGCTCAGGCAGACAGGAGGAGTTCACTATGAAGTCTCAGCGACCGCATGATGTTTCACCGACCAGAAAGTAAAGACCTCGCCGAAAGATCTTGGCATCGACATAAGGTCTTACCAATATGAGGAGGTTTTTCCGAAAGCAAGCTAAGCTCGCCAAGAGTTGAAGACTTCACCCTGAGGTCTCACCGAGATGCAATGTCTCCCCAATCGAAGAAAAAGTAGCTCATCGCCAAAAGATAAGGAACCCAGCGAGAGGTTTGGCCAACAGGCCAATGTCTCACCGACAGCAAAGGAGATCGCCAAGAGTTGAATCCATCACCATGAGGTCCCAGTGACCAACTTAAGTCTTGCTGAAGGGTAACCAACTCGGGAAGAAAGATCCAACAAAGCAGAAGGTCTCACTGACCAACAGAGGGTCTCCCCAACATAAAAGACATCGATGTCACTTCTAGCCGTCAAAGTAGTGTCTTGCGACATGGTGCGGTCTCAGCGACTGAAGCGGGTATCGGTATGACTGGGGGCCCTCGCTTTGAAGTATTCCCAACTTGCCAGAGTCTTGCCGAAGGAAATAAAGAGCTTGGTGGAATGGAATGCGTTTGGGGTAACATCAAGGTGTCTCGTCGACAGAAGATGAAGAGCCTCAGAGTAACGTTTTTCCTTCGGTAAAACATCTCACCGACACTCAAAGTCTTGCCGACTGAAGAGGAGCTCGAGGAGATGGCGAAATGAAAAGGAAAAGGAGACAAGAGGAAGCTCGGCGAGAGTTCTCACCGACCAAAGAAGGATCCGACCGATATAGAATGTGCCCGGGTAGAAGGATCCAGCATCACCATGAGATCCTGTCGACTCGGTAGTGTCTTGCCGATGTTCTGAGAAATGACAAAGCTAACTTTGGTATGACTTTGCGAGGTTGATAAGAGCTCTCGTCGACTGTCATATGTTATGTCAATAGCTTCAGAGGGCATAATCGCATTGGTGAGACACTTTCAGTGTCTCGTCGAGATGCGAATCTTTTCAGAAGAGTTTTGACCGCCTACAGAGTCTGCGTGGAATACGCTCAACCAACCAGGGGGAGTTGAGGCAAGCTGTGGCAGTCTAATCAGAATGAAGAATTTCAACAGGATGAATGCAGCACGTATTCATTGTGAGCTCAGGAGCATTCAAAGCAGCTCAACTGCAGAGAGATTCAAAGGTGGACACGAGGATCAGAAATGAATGCGGTGGTTGCTGCTAAAGATCTGAGGGCTTCTCCAAGGGAAATCTTTCGCACTCTCATGGACAGCAGGGACACAATGGCAGACAGCATTAACTCCATAAAAAGATCTATGGGAGATTTTTCTGGGACTGATATTTTTGTAAGCCCTAAGGGGCCCAGATCTTTTCTGTATATAAGGCATTTTTTCCTTTTTGTAAAGAGGTTCTGATGTATGCTCCTCTAAAGTCTATGACCTTTTTGCAGTCCCCTCTCAGACTAGCAGGATTCTATAACTCAATTTGGAACATAATATACAAAATCTACCTTGGTTACCATTGATGGTCCAGCATTCTGCCTTCTGATTCTTGTCAAGTATAGTGCATTCTTTTTAAGTGATTCATTGAGCTACTTAGTGAAATATTCTCTTTCCTTATATCTTTTGTTTCATGTCATGCCTTTCTTTGCAGAAGTAGTATCATGTAGGTTACAAACTGTGTTTACTTAATCTAGCACATGAGCTTCTAGTTTGTGAAAATCTGCCTTTCCTTCTTGAAGGCATGTGCATGTCAAACCTGTTTGAATGTGTGATCTACAGGATCTTGTTGTGTAGTCTCATGGTTGTCACCAGTATTCAACTGTAGCTCGAGTATCTCATTGTTCCTGTCATTTCGATGCATCACCTTAGAGTTTAATTTTCATTTTTATGCATTATCTCTCTCCCTTTTCCTTCAAAAAATTAGTAGTTTTAGGTGATACCCAAAGGAAGCCAGCCTTCTCCATAGGTTGACCTCTACCTATAAAGAAACCCATATCTTTAGAGGTCTTCCCATGTTACACTGAGGTGTTGAACATCAGGTTCAACAAGGGTGCAACTTCATGGGATAACAAGTGATACAAGTAGAGGCATTTGAGAAGAGCATTTGGACAGCTCGAATGAAATTAGGCCCAAACCCTAAGGCTTTCAACATGGCAAAAATAAAAGGCCACTCATTACGGTCATAGGCTTTAGCAAAGTCTATTTTGAGAAAAATAGTTTTCTGGTTTGAACACTTGGCCCACTCCATACCTTGCCACACAACAATGATATTTTCCAAAATAAATCTAGACTTGATAAACCCAGTTTTCTCTGGGCACCCAATCTGAGGCAAAAGATGGCAGATCTTTAGAGCCAAAGCTTTGGCAATGATTTTTTAAGAGACGTTGAGGAGCGTGATAGGCCACCAATTGAAGATATCCTCGGGATCTCTAGACTTAGGTATGAATTTAATATTTCCTTTATTAATTATATTACCTAGGGATTTGGAATGAAAAGCCTCAAGATAGACTTTATGCAAGCCGTGCCCAACACAGTTCCACAGGGCCTTGTAAAATTCACAAGGGAAACCATCAATACCCAGGGCTTTGTCATCAGCCATGGAATGAGTGGCTTCCTTTAAGTCTTCAACTGTGAACAATTGTTCACAAAAAGCTTTATGGGCTAAAGATAGCCTATTTGGCACAACAGCAAGACAATCCTGAAGGGCTTCTTGTCTCTCTAGCATGTACTCCTTAGCAGTGAAAACTTGTTCATAATGTTGAGCAAAGGCCTGGAGAATGTTAGGTAGCTCAGAAACCACTTGAATTCCATCCTTAATTTTTTTAATGCTAGGAGATGAGTGCCTGACATGCAAGGCTAGAAAAAACTCTTTGGAGGCACAGTCACCAATCTTTAACCAATGCAATTTGGCTTTGATTTGCATACCTCTGGTAGCATAATTGTCTAAAACTTGTTTTTTGTGTCTTAATTATGCCACCCTGACTTGTAATGATGGGGAGAAAGGGCTAGCTTCCAGAGCCTCGATAGTTGAGTGTAGGTCAGCTATGGTAGCCTCATAAAACCACCAACGAAAAATGGCCAATTGGTGCCCATGAATGTGTAGAAATCTCTAGTCATGTGAGTGATAGCATCGTTCCACCAATTAATCTAGCCTATATTGTGAGGTGCCCTACACTCCAAATTCTAGACTCTACGAATGTGGGCCAATGTGGGATGATGACAAAGCAGAGATGTGTTAAAAAAGAACTGTGTTTTGCAAGCCTGAGGTTGTCTTTTCTTCCATTCAATGTGAAAAGAAATGGGGAAATGATCTAACAAAGTCAGATGAATTAACGACTTAACCGGGAGTGAATATTTATCAAAAGAAAAGAAATATTGGGTTGATATCATGGCACGATCAAGGTGCTTAAATATCCTGTCAGATCCAGCCCTGAAATTACACCAAGTGTACTAGAGGGAATGAGAATGGTGGTGGCCAATATTGGGATCAAAGAGCCCCAATTTATTATGTATGTAGAACCATGCCTCTCATTCTCTAGCTACCTGTCTGAATGGAAGAGTGTCATATTTATCATACACCATCTCAACCATATTGAAATCCCCACATAATAGCCAGGTAACAACTGGAAATGAATCAACAATCCAATTCCAAAGCAAAGAGAATTCCATAGCATCATTATCTAAACATTAATACTCCCAAAAGAGTGATTATCAATATTAAGAGGATCTAGATGAGCCGATGTGTGGGGTCAACCACAAAAGTATGCCACCATGGGGACAAAAGGGTGAAAGCTCACCACGTCTAGCATCATGAGTAGTACAAAACATATGATTGGTTGGCCAAATAGAACGACAAGCTGATGTGAGAAAAAAACCAAAAAAATTAACTTCTTGGAGACAAAGCACTTCAATACTAGCATATTTCTGCAAAGTATCCCTAACAGAATACTTCCTAGAGATGTTTTTCAGACCTCGAACATTCCATGAGAGGAAATTCATGAATGAAACTCCTCCATATCATCGGAGTTCGACTCCTCCTCATCCAGAGTAGAGAAGTGATTCTACAAAAAAATTGGCAGAACTAATCCAATTTGAATATTCAAAGCAGAAAATCTTCATTTCTCTTGCACAAATTCTCCTTCTAATGGTGGAGAAGGACTAGAGGACCATTGTTGAGCTCCTTTCACGAGAGGAGAAACATTTGGTTGTGCCATCATAATAGTAGTAGGTTGAGGTGTAGCCTTTGACCTAGGCTGCGTCGTAATACTGTCAACCCCAACCAAGACTTCTTTCCCCTTCGTTGAAAGGTTTGAAGCATCTTTAGCTGGCTCAAGGACTTTGGAAATCGTCCCAGAGCCATTGGACTTGTGTTTACGATTCGTAACCGTGGTCCATTTCTCATCAAGTTTGGCAACATAATTATCCACCTGATAGGGCTTTTCAGATTCCCAAGGCAGAGGAGTATGAGGCACTACCAAAGGGCAGTCCCTAATCTTGTGGTATGCGAACTAACATCTATAACACATGTTTGGAAGATTAAAATAAGTGACCTTTTGGGTATGTCAGAAATCTCCAATTTGAATGTAAATGGAGTCTTTCAAATCTTGTGAAAGGTCCACTTCAACACAGACTTGTTTCTGGGGTCGGGCCTAGAAAAACCTATCTAGCTCAATACAGATGACTATCCCCATAGAGGACGAAATATGACTCAAAAAAGGCACACAATGCAAAGGAAACCCTGAAAACTCAATCCAGACCAGGACCCGCAACTTGGTGTCATCTAAGACAACGAAGTCCCGGGTCCACAACTTGAAAACCAACAGAGAAGACTTGACATACCAGGGACCATGATTCAAGATGGCCTGAACATGACTGACCTCTGCAACATGAAAAAGAAAAAAACCCTTAGTTAAATTTTAGACCATATCAAGGCGGACCCCATGAGGGACCCAGGCCTTGTGGACCCATTCTTTAAGCACACTTTCAGGGGGAGTCCTCCCAACACTTACAAGAGAGTGTTGCTCGCTTACTTATAAGTAGAGAATTAAAATCAGCAAAGGTAAAACCACTGGGCCCAAGGAGCCAAAAGACTACCGTGGAAAACACTTAAAACAAAATGTTTGTAAAAATTGGGGTCGTTTGTTCGGAGGAGGAGCCATTGAGCAGAGCTATCAAACCACCAACACCAGCATGAATTGTTGGGTTAGAGCCGGTTGAAGGCATATTAAAATTAAAAAACCATAGTAAATGCAGTCGTACACATAAGAAAAGAGGAAAATCATGCGCAATATGACGCAAGAGGAGCCAAGAATGACCACAGACACAAGAAAACCCTAGAAGAGCTCATACACCTTATGTCTGAAACTAGTCCCTCTTGCACACTTTTACTAGAATATCGTTTATCAAGTCCAAGGGATTATTCTTCATATTATTATTGTCCCCATTATTTATATTTCACAAAACTTTGTATTATTTGAATGGGGGTTTCAACTAGAATAGTAATGTATGCTACTAAAGAGAAGGAATAATGTCTTTTA
Organism: Sequoia sempervirens; assembly: GCA_007258455.2. Classification (NCBI taxonomy): domain Eukaryota; kingdom Viridiplantae; phylum Streptophyta; class Pinopsida; order Cupressales; family Cupressaceae; genus Sequoia; species Sequoia sempervirens. Next base: position 523,549,122 of record VDFB02270651.1, on the reverse strand, counting down.
CATGGGTTTTCCTCCACACCCACTACTTCTTTAGTTTAATTATTATTTTTTAACTTTATTTTGGATACTTTAGCAATTTTTAGGATAGGAGGAAGTTTACTCACCATAGAGCATTATCTATGAATAATTTAGTAAACTTTTGATAACCATTACATTTACACTAAAAAATAAGTATTTAAATTATCTAGTTGGGAAAATTCACACTAAATAACTCTATTTTTAGATTGAAAACAAAAGATTTTAGGAATAGGGTTTTCAAATTTTATAGCTAGCAAAAGTATAGCATTCATATGTGGTAGAGTAGACTTGGTGTCTTACACCCACAACTCTCCAAGGCTTTTTAGGGCATGAGGAATTAGGGCCTATTATTGAGGAAGGATATTCTTAATTTTCACCCACCTTGGAGCTAACCTATAAAGGAGATAGCATGGTATTTCAAGAGATAGCCCTAAAGATAATTTTCCCCATGGTCTAAAAGGATTTATTCAAAACCTTCATTTGCATATTATAGTTTTTTAAGAAAACAATGAATAAACCATGTTGAACCATTACAAAAGGACACATAAACTCTCGTTTCCTTTCCCAAACATTAGCAACCCATTATCCAATAAAAATGTCTAGATAACAAGGCATCTTTATCTAGAAAAATAAAAAATAACAATGCTTCTAGTTCTCTCTTCTTTTTTACCACTTTCACTATATCATGATTCAATTTGACAACTAGCATTTTAGGGTGAGGATTCCTTACCAAGTTTGTTTTCCACTATTAATGGAGTGTTTTCCTTCAAAGATGTTGATTTCTCTTTCATAATAATAGCTTGCTACAAAATTAGACAGCTCTAGAACTTGTGTTGCTTCATCTACTTGAAGAACACTTTTATATGTTTCTTTTCCATCTTATAGACTATTATTACCTTCATTCTATCATGGCTCTACAAATTAACATAGCCATAATATCTTACAACCCACAAATGTTTTGATATGTATTTAGTTTAGCACAAGTGGGGATGATATCAAGTACTAAAAAATCCCTATTAATAATTGTATTGATTTTGACAATAATCATTATTCTCACACAACCATAGGATTTAAGACATCCTACAAAAAAAATTGAATTTAAGAATTTAAATATTTAAAAAGTTCACATACTTCCCAATTAACACCCATACTCAATATTATTTGTCACAATCAATAAAAAATAAGTATAAATCAGATCAAATAAAAATAAAAGGCACTAAGGAAAGCTAAAAACTAAAGAAACACAAAATGATGAAGAGTACTAATTGAGTTTCATTGCAAGAGAAAATCTATCTCCAAGAGAAACAAGGAGGATGATTATTTGTCTTCTATCATCAACCTTTAGAGCACCACCTTCACCTCCTCTTAGTGGATCAAACCTTTGTCAAATTTTATGTTTTTGAGGATAGTTCCTTTAAGAAATTTGTAAGTAATGCTTTCTCAAAATGTGTGATAGGCCCTACTCATTGCACGTCTTTCTATGTTTTATGAGTTTTTGTGGTGTGCATGTCATAAGAGGACTTGAAGAATAATTTATTACTTCATATAGATCAATATACTTTTGAGTATTTAAAATAGATTAATTTACATGTTGAATACTTGTTTTTACTTTGAAATGCATCTACCTAGTTCTCATGCACATCAAATTAGGGGGGAAATGTAATGGTAAAATCTACATACACATGTCCTTTTTCTATTACACTTTTTCCCTACTTTGATTAGAATGTTGTTAATGCAATAATCAACTTACAAGAGGCATATTGTAATACCCCTCATACTGTTGGATTTATTAATTTCTATGCTTTAACTTGATACGTTGATACTATGATGATATTATTAGGGTTGATTTGGTTGGTTGTAGTTTGATGATGTTGTTATTTCTTTAGTGGACATAATCGATTGATATGACATTATTAGTATGATTAATGATTCTCTGTGTGTTGTTTGGATTATTTGTTTATTTAAATGATTTTCCATTAATGTTTATATGTCAATGTGATGATTTTATGGTGATGTTAGTTAATTCAGTATTATTATATGATGCAATTGTTTAATAATTAGTTATGATGAAGTAGTTTAATATCATGTTATCTTATGTCAATTTGGTTAGAAATGTTAGCTCATTATTGATATTATAATTGTTAGAATAGATTAGGTGAGAGGACAGTGTAGCATCACTCGTTCACGAGTGCCCTGCTACACTGCAATTCCTTCTCATGATAGGATGTTGATTTTATGTATATATGTACATGTGCTACTTGACGTTTGTTGGATGCAGGATTGCAGGAATAAGTCTTGATTCCACCTGCTTCGGCAGGACAGGGCGAGCAATAAATCAACCCAATGGGTAAAAGTTGAAAAAGGGAGTAGGCTTGGAAGTGTCCCCGTCCCAGGTCCGTTGTCTGTTGTGAGTTGTGTTATGATTGAAGTCTTGTCTTTGTCTTGTAGGTAGTTTCATTGTTGAGTATTTATTTTTATTCTTGGTTAATGTTTAATTAATTAATCGTATTTCATAAAATAATTACTTTATGTTGCATTGTTATTTGATTTAATTGAGAGTTAGAAAAATGTTAAAATTAAATATATAATAAAATTAAAAGTATTTCAATTAATTAAAAGTGAAAATAATTATAATTAAATTAATATAGCTATGGTAATTAACATTATTTCTTTTTATTAATACAAATTAGAAATTAGTGGAAGATATCATCTGAAAATTTTAAATAAAATTATTTCCAATTAAAATTTCCTGATAAATGTGGAGCCAAAAGTCGAAAATAATCTCAATAAGGGAAGGGGCTTTTAAAAGAAAGCTGGAAAAGTATGATTGATTCTATTTTAGTGATTTATTATTTTATGGAAAAAAATGATCTACACACAAAAGCTTTTTCTTTTCTCCGAGTTTTTGCTCTGTAGTTTTGGATCTAGAAAGAAAAAAAAAAAAATAAGAGAGAGTTTTTAGTTTTGGAGGTTTTTTCTGGGTAAAACGATTGTGAGTTTGAAAAGAACAGATTGTTCAGAAGAACGTTGAAGGCAGAAGAACAAGAAAAGAGAGCGGTAGGGAAGGATCGAGAGGAGGCTACAGGCGGGATTCTCCTTCAGACACAGGATTCCAGGTTCTTTCCCTTTTAAGATTTTGCTATGTTTTCGAAAATTGTTTGAATGTAGTTTTATGTTTGAGAACTCATTTGTAGTAAAACCCTCGAAATCTTCTGTAGAAAACTTAGTACAACCTATTCGAAAATTCCTTCAATATAATTTAGTTGAGAAATTTATTGTGTTGAAATAAAAATTGTGATACTGTTAAATCAACGTACCTTATTTCTTTTGGGTCTCTCATAAAATCTATTGGTTTGTATTGGTATTCTTTTGAATCTCTGTTAAAAATATGTATATACTCTTAAATATATTTAAACTAAATTGGGTATACGTATTTGTGTGACAATACTATTAAGTTATTTAAATGCATGTTATAATTATTAGTTACCTCTATATTTTTATTTCATGAGATCTGAATCAAAATCATCTCTATTGAGGGTTTTATATGGAGGATATTGAATATAAGCTATTTAATTAATTTCATAACTCTTTTATAATTTCTCTGTAGTTTTCCTATGAATTAAGTTTTAATATTAAAATCTATATATATATATACCTAAATAATATGTTCTGGGCAAACAAAAATAAATAAATAAATAATTTTGATATGTTTGCCATAGATTTCCGTGTACATAAAATTTGTGATTAAAATGTATAAAAGAAAAGTTATTAAATAAATTAATAATGTGAAAAAAAAAAACGAATTTAAAAAAAAAATAAAAAATTTATAAAACAAAATATTTATAGTAGTCACGAGGCCGCACTCCACCTACCATGGGAGGCTTTGCACGCTACTCCACAAGTCATGAGATACAACAAGTCACCGGTTCCAGCCTTATGGGGTCATACCACCAGCCTGCACAAGATTGAAATCGTATAATTATGTAATTACAAGCATGAATTTCCACGATTATTATGTTTTTATTATTTATTATTGATTATTAAATGAAATGCTTAAAATTTATTAAATTTAAAATTTAAAATTTAATTTTAAGTTTTGGATTATGAATAATATTTATATATAATTATTTATGGGGTTTTAATTTAATTTTTATTTTTATAAAATTCGAATATATAATAATTGGATTTGTTTTTTTTATAAAGTAATTTTGCAATAGGGTTATATAAATTTTATTTAAATGATTTTTTTTTTATATATTTGTATAATTGTGTAATAGGGTGGTTTATCGTAAATATGATTTCTTTTTAATATGATGCAAATAGGAGAAAATTGGAACGATTAATGAGGTTGTGGAAACTATAATTAATTTTGTGTTTGGAATTGAATCGATTGGTTAAAGTTAAAAGAGGTGATGTCATAGTGTAATTGTGCAATTTTGGATTAAACGATGTGGTTGTTTTGGATATTCTCGAATTGTGGAGTTAATTGTTTGATGAAATTATCTAGTTTTGAGATTACATTTTATGGAGATGTTTTGTTTTTAGTAATTGTTTTCTTGAGAATTATTCGTTAATCTACTGTGAGATTTTCTTCTTTGTTTTCTTGTGTCATTTGGAAGAACCCTAGGTTTACCTTATCTTCCATAAGAGTTTATGTTATTGTTAAGGACTTCCAGAGATGGAATGCTTTTCTGTCATGTTCTTTTATTCCCCATGTCGGGCAATTAGGGTTAAGGGTATTGTAAGTCTTCCAGAGAAGTTTTCTTGAGTGGATGGTATGTCTTGAGGTTCATTTTGTGAATCGCCTTGAGGAATTGTATTATGATGTTGTACCCGATTTCCACGAACGGGGATTTGTGCCTCCTAGGATATAGGAGTGGGTAATGAGAATTGTACCTCCTTTGGAAGGAGTGTGTATTTGGATTGGTTTCCTCCAGTGGTTGGAGTGGGTTCCTTGTTTTGTTTTCTCCTTGGATTGGAGATTTTATATTGTTTAGTTACCTATTGTGGTATCGTGTCTTGTGTGTTGTCGATAGGAGAGTGGCTCTTTGTGGGGGTTCGGCACACAAAGGGGCGCCAGGGTAACCTACCTAGAGTTTAATTAAGTGATAATCTAAAAGAATTAATGGGGGGGGGGTTCACACTAATAAAGATAAAAGAATGCCTCTCTCGTGAAGCAAGTGAATGATAAGGCTCGAGATGAGATGGGATGCATAGTTTTGCGTGAGGGTCCGGCGGCCGGTAGAGGCAAGCCAGGGTAACCCAGGATGGGGGTCCGGTAGCCTAGGAAGGTTGAGCCAGGGTAACTCATAGCAATTTATGCATGACACTCTTCCTATGTCATCAGTTATTCAGTTACTGGCGGATGTTGATGATCCAGTGTTCTTATGTACCAGATAGATGTATATACTTTGATGTAATGTATTCATTGATGTATTGTCTCTCACATGTGTTTGGGATGACCTTGGTGTAATTTGTAAATGTAGTTATTGAGATGTAGTTCAATCATTTGTATTCTTCTATCATTTGGATGTAATGTATATGCAAGCCATGTATTTAATTTGGAGCGATCACTTGTAATAGTTGGTTATGTTATGTTGTATCTATCGAAATATGTAACACTTTATATCTATATGATTACATGTATTTTCATATGTGCATATGGTATTAATATGGTTATTGTTTAATGGATGTTTAATTTATGAAATGGGAATGAATAGATTTGCGTAATAGATTAATTATCGTTGTTATGGGTTAGTGTAGTCATGTCACTTCGTGTACCCCATTGGAACTAGTTGTGCCTCATAATACATTGTTATGTTATAATACTTAAGTATGTTATTATATTCTTTAAAAAAAAAATTTATTCCGTTGTTATTAGTTCTTTCGGGGTTCGCACGGCAGGGCGTGACAGCTTGGTATCAGAGCCCAAGTTTAAACACTGGGTGCTCTGGGATAATGTGGACCCATTAAGTTGTTAGTTGCGTAGGTAATACTCCAGGCATTATGAGCCATGGCGTTGACCTAGGTGCTTTGTTCGTTAGTTTATGTTTTCCTTTGTGGGTTGATCTGACTTGGCTACCCAGAAGTTGTTATGTGGTGTAGGTCCAATGGCGCAGGAAACTAGTGGAAGGGATAGGACCCTCGGTGTAGTGTACAATGCACCGATATCCTTCCTACTGGAAGAATGCATTATGGACAATTATGTAGTGTGTGAATTTTGTGTGTTGTGTGTGGTGGATGACAACCAGCTTTGTTGTTATGTCCACCCTTGTATGTCTTCTTGTGCTTTACCTCATTGTGCAAGTGATTTCCTGATTGACCCTATGTGGTTTTGGAGTTGCTTTTGCGTGTTTATTGTATGGAATTATGGAATAGGGTAATAGGAAATGAATGAATATGTGGTTAGTTATAGAGATTTGTGGCGTGTTCTCTGCATGGTTGTTGTGTGCTTACTCTTATCTATTTAATGGCTTCCAGGAGTAAGCCATGTCCTAGGGGGGGAGGATGTAATACCCCTCATACTGTTGGATTTATTAATTTCTATGCTTTAACTTGATACATTGATACTATGATGATATTATTAGGGTTGATTTGGTTGGTTGTAGTTTGATGATGTTGTTATTTCTTTAGTGGACATAATCGATTGATATGACATTATTAGTATGATTGATGATTCTCTGAGTGTTGTTTGGATTATTTGTTTATTTAAATGATTTTCCATTAATGTTTATATGTCAATGTGATGATTTTATGGTGATGTTAGTTAATTCAGTATTATTATATGATGCAATTGTTTAATAATTAGTTATGATGAAGTAGTTTAATATCATGTTATCTTATGTCAATTTGGTTAGAAACGTTAGCTCATTATTGATATTATAATTGTTAGAATAGATTAGGTGAGAGGACAGTGTAGCATCACTCGTTCACGAGTGCCCTGCTACACTGCAATTCCTTCTCATGATAGGATGTTGATTTTATGTATATATGTACATGTGCTACTTGACGTTTATTTGGATGCAGGATTGCAGGAATAAGTCTCGATTCCACCTGCTTCGGCGGGACAAGGCGAGCAATAAATTAACCCAATGGGTAAAAGTTGAAAAAGGGAGTAGGCTTGGAAGTGTCCCCGTCCCAAGTCCGTCGTCTGTTGTGAGTCGTTGTGTTATGATTGAAGTCTTGTCTTTGTCTTGTAGGTAGTTTCATTGTTGAGTATTTATTTTTATTCTTGGTTAATGTTTAATTAATTAATCGTATTTCATAAAATAATTACTTTATGTTGCATTGTTATTTGATTTAATTGAGAGTTAGAAAAATGTTAAAATTAAATATATAATAAATTAAAAGTGATTTAATTAATTAAAAGTGAAAATAATTATAATTAAATTAATATAGTTGAGAGTAATTAAATATTATTTTTTATTAATATTAAATTAGGAAATTAGGTGAAGATAATATCTAAATTTAAATAAATTATTTCAATTAAAATTTTAGATAAATGTGAGCTTTTAAAAGCTGAAAAAGGACCAATAAGGAAGGGGGCTTTTTGGAAAAGAAAGCGGGAAAAAGATGGATTGATTTTATTTAGTGATTTATTATTTTTATGGAAAAAAAATGATTCACACACAAGTTTTTCTTCTGGGAGTTTTTGCTCTGTAGTTTTGGATCTAGAAAGAAAAATAAAAATAAGAGAGATAGTTTTTAGTTTTGGAGGTTTTTTCTGGGTAAAACGATTATGAGTTTGAAAAGAACAGATTGTTCAGAAGAACGTTGAAGGCAGAAGAACAAGAAAAGAGAGCGGTAGGGAAGGATCGAGAGGAGGCTACAGGCGGGATTCTCCTTCAGACACAGGATTCCAGGTTCTTTCCCTTTTAAGATTTTGCTATGTTTTCGAAAATTGTTTGAATGTAGTTTTATGTTTGAGAACTCATTTGTAGTAAAACCCTCGAAATCTTCTGTAGAAAACTTAGTACAACCTATTCGAAAATTCCTTCAATATAATTTAGTTGAGAAATTTATTGTGTTGAAATAAAAATCGTGATACTGTTAAATCAACGTACCTTATTTATTTTGGGTCTCTCGTAAAATCTATTGGTTTGTATTGGTATTCTTTTGAATCTCTGTTAAAAATATGTATATACTCTTAAATATATTTAAACTAAATTGGGTATACGTATTTGTGTGACAATACTATTAAGTTATTTAAATGCATGTTATAATTATTAGTTACCTCTATATTTTTATTTCATGAGATCTGAATCAAAATCATCTCTATTGAGGGTTTTATATGGAGGATATTGAATATAAGCTATTTAATTAATTTCATAACTCTTTTATAATTTCTCTGTAGTTTTCCTATGAATTAAGTTTTAATATTAAAATCTATATATATATATATATATATATATACCTAAATAATATGTTCTGGGCAAACAAAAATAAATAAATAAATAATTTTGATATGTTTGCCACGGATTTCCGTGTACAGAAAATTTGTGATTAAAATGTATAAAAGAAAAGTTATTAAATAAACTAATAATGTGAAAAAAAAAATGAATTTAAAAAAAACTTAAAAAATTTATAAAACAAAATATTTATGGGGTGGGGGTCGGCCGAGGCCGTACCCCCACGGCCCATGTGGTGGCTGTACGTAGCCTCCACAGGCTGCGCACAGCAGCCAAGGCTACCTACGGCAGCCGCAGCTGCTGGTCGCAGCCTATGGGGCTACGGCCTGCCACGGCCTACCCTGTGGTACTGTGTACCACAGGCGACTGTGGTACTGTGTACCACAGTGGCAGCGAATGGCTGCATTATTATGTTTTTTTATTATTTATTATTGATTATTAAATGAAATACGTTTTTTTTTAAAATTTATTAAATTTAAAATTTAAAATTTAATTTTAAGTTTTGGATTATGAATAATATTTATATATAATTATTTATGGGGTTTTAATTTAATTTTTATTTTTATAAAATTCGAATATATAATAATTGGATTTGTTTTTTTTATAAAGTAATTTTGCAATAGGGTTATATAAATTTTATTTAAATGATTATTTTTTTTATATATTTGTATAATTGTGTAATAGGGTGGTTTATCGTAAATATGATTTCTTTTTAATATGATGCAAATAGGAGAAAATTGGAACGATTAATGAGGTTGTGGAAACTATAATTAATTTTGTGTTTGGAATTGAATCGATTGGTTAAAGTTAAAAGAGGTGATGTCATAGTGTAATTGTGCAATTTTGGATTAAACGATGTGGTTGTTTTGGATATTCTCGAATTGTGGAGTTAATTGTTTGATGAAATTATCTAGTTTTGAGATTACATTTTATGGAGATGTTTTGTTTTTAGTAATTGTTTTCTTGAGAATTATTCGTTAATCTACTGTGAGATTTTCTTCTTTGTTTTCTTGTGTCATTTGGAAGAACCCTAGGTTTACCTTATCTTCCATAAGAGTTTATGTTATTGTTAAGGACTTCCAGAGATGGAATGCTTTTCTGTCATGTTCTTTTATTCCCCATGTCGGGCAATTAGGGTTAAGGGTATTGTAAGTCTTCCAGAGAAGTTTTCTTGAGTGGATGGTATGTCTTGAGGTTCATTTTGTGAATCGCCTTGAGGAATTGTATTATGATGTTGTACCCGGTTTCCACGAACGGGGATTTGTGCCTCCTAGGATATAGGAGTGGGTAATGAGAATTGTACCTCCTTTGGAAGGAGTGTGTATTTGGATTGGTTTCCTCCAGTGGTTGGAGTGGGTTCCTTGTTTTGTTTTCTCCTTGGATTGGAGAGTTTATATTGTTTAGTTACCTATTGTGGTATCGTGTCTTGTGTGTTGTCGATAGGAGAGTGGCTCTTTGTGGGGGTCCGGCACACAAAGGGGCGCCAGGGTAACCTACCTAGAGTTTAATTAAGTGATAATCTAAAAGAATTAATGGGGGGCTTTCACACTAATAAAGATAAAAGAATGTCTCTCTCGTGAAGCAAGTGAATGATAAGGCTCGAGATGAGATGGGACGCATAGTTTTGCGTGAGGGTCCGGCGGCCGGTAGAGGCAAGCCAGGGTAACCCAGGATGGGGGTCCGGTAGCCTAGGAAGGTTGAGCCAGGGTAACTCATAGCAATTTATGCATGACACTCTTCCTATGTCATCAGTTATTCAGTTACTGGCGGATGTTGATGATCCAGTGTTCTTATGTACCAGATAGATGTATATACTTTGATGTAATGTATTCATTGATGTATTGTCTCTCACATGTGTTTGGGATGACCTTGGTGTAATTTGTAAATGTAGTTATTGAGATGTAGTTCAATCATTTGTATTCTTCTATCATTTGGATGTAATGTATATGCAAGCCATGTATTTAATTTGGAGCGATCACTTGTAATAGTTGGTTATGTTATGTTGTATCTATCGAAATATGTAACACTTTATATCTATATGATTACATGTATTTTCATATGTGCATATGGTATTAATATGGTTATTGTTTAATGGATGTTTAATTTATGAAATGGGAATGAATAGATTTGCGTAATAGATTAATTATCGTTGTTATGGGTTAGTGTAGTCATGTCACTTCGTGTACCCCATTGGAACTAGTTGTGCCTCATAATACATTGTTATGTTATAATACTTAAGTATGTTATTATATTCTTTAAAAAAAAAATTGTTCCGTTGTTATTAGTTCTTTCGGGGTTCGCACGGCGGGGCGTGACACATATATGTGTGTAAAATTGGTTCATGACATTTCATATCCTAATCCCCTTATCACTAATCCTCATATTTTCATTCTTTATTCTCATACATATTATTCATCACCCTAGATTAGGGCTATGAGTGTAACTTAACCCAAGTCACTTTTGCTAGTGTGGATCTAAACCCTTCACTTTTAAATTTTAAAATTTAATTCACCTTGCTAAATTTTTCACTAGCCATTGTGATATGACTTAGTGCATATTATGTTGATTTGTGTGCTTGGTTGTTGTATTTAAGGACACTCATTCATTCATATGAAGATCATGTGAAAGGACAAATTAGGGTTTATGAAAGAATTTTTTAGAGTGCATGTATGAGAGCACGATATTAGAACTAGCATAGCATTTACATCAAAGCGCATCATCCTACGTCTATTGAATGCTTGCTTGTTATCATTGATCATTTTATTCATAGTCATAAATTCAATCCACTAGGGGTTTGATTGAAGATAACATGACCCTTGTAATCTTGTAGATTCCCCAACATGTGTGTGAACACTACCTAATCCTTACAACAAGCAAACATCAAAAATAAATCTGGGTGATTTAAATCAAGCCACCTTGTGCAAGTTTAGATTTGCATGTATTAGTTCTAGTTTGTGTTGAAGATTACAAGATTAGATTTGCAACCATGAATTTGAACCAAGGTGAAGAACAATCAATTTGTAGAATGAGAGATCTTCATCTAAGTTGACCTTAAAAATCTAAAACATTGTTGACTTGGTTCTCAATATTTGACATGTCATTTTTAGTCATCAATCATTTAACTATCAATTTCAATTTATTTAATTCTACATTTATTTCAAATATCAATCCTAGCTCATTACCTAGAACATATTTATTTGAATTGCATTACCAAGGCTTCCCTCCAAATTTTCTCACACCCCTCTCTCAAATACAACATTTAGAATCCTTAGGCACCTAAATCACTTAGATCTATGGAAACAACCAAACCTTTACTCTCATATTTGTGAGAAGATTTAAACTTAAGCATAAAAAGGTCTATCATCATTAATAATATTTTTTCATGAGTTAATATTACCCTTGTATGTTTATGGATTTGTTTGGATTACTTTGTTAATAAATTAAGCATGCTATTCAATTTTATTATAGATTTGCATTTTACAATAAATATCTTTTATAATAAAAGTACAATCTATAAATATGTATATTTTAATGAAGAGTTATGTAACAAAATTATAAAACGATGGGTGTTTTTTTTTTAATGGTATATCACTAAAATAAAGGTCAAGGAGGTTGTTTGAACTACGAAGTTTGACTATGTGATAACATGACTTCTTATTCATGAAGAATAGACGCAAAAAAGTTTCTATGTTAAGTATCTGTCACAATTAAATCAAAAGTTGATAAGAATAAAAGGATTAAAATTTCCAAGTGTTCTACTTTTAATAAATTCATATTATATTATTATAAATAAAACGTTTTAAACAATGAAAAATGAGTTCTATCAATCATTGGATAGGCCCAAAATTTGTACAATGTAAGGAGGAGATTTTGTATATAAATCATAGAACATAAAATAGTATGCTTGGGTATGCTCCGTGCTGCTATCCATGATGATTCTAATGATGACTTCGATAATTTTATAACAAGACTGTATATTTTTAAGCACCTCCAAATTCCTTTTGACTTATTCATCTCCTTGGGCCCATATTCAAAAGGAAACTGATTTTCACAAACTTCCAGTAACATATTAACGAACAAAAGGTTTTATTTTGTAACATCATGGGATCCACTCACGTCTTCTCATATGTTCAATGTTTTTGTTAGCACTGCCCCTTTTTAAACAATATCTGTGTGTGGGGACTGATGTTGGAGGTAGATATAACATATCATCATCTTCCTTTCGAAGTGTCAAACAAGACACTTCTCTGTTTTGGTGTTGTCTGCTATTATTAAATCGAACTGATGGAACTTGGAGTTCAGAAACCTTGTCTACAGTCTTCTCTTGGTAATTGCATTAGAAGAATTATATAGCCGTACCCTCATTCATATAATCAGATACCCTGTTTTGAAATGACATCTCCAACACCTTAGCCATACCCTGCCCTCTATGTGAGACAATAACACATTGCAGAGATCTACCATTGTTAATTAAAACATGCTAAGACATGTTATTGTTGATAGCAACTTAGCACTGAGTGAGTTCTAGTGCTTGTTGGCCCACGTTTGCCGTTGCGTCAAAAGATTGATCTATCAATGCCCATTACAAACGATAGAGACATGGATCATATAGTCCCTTGTCACAAATCCCGAGGGGAGCGCTGACCATCTGCCAACAATCTCCCCCTCAACGTTACCGAAGGGATTCGAACCCATGACCCAATGCTTTGATACCAATTGTTGGTCCACATTTGTCATTGCGTCAAAAGATCGATCTATCAACACCCGATACAAACAGTAGAGACATGGATCACACGGGAGGCAACTAGTCCCTTGTCACAAATCTCGAGGAGAGCGCTCACCATCTACCAACAGTGCTAAGTTGGGGATGACAAGGAACATGCTGAAACCACATAAACATTGTTGTTGGTAGTTAGTTATTAGGGTTTGTTTTGCTCTATTTCTGATTGTCAAGGTTGATTATCACTCTTACCAACCTTTGATTTCATGTTCTCTTCATTTATGGAGGTTAACAGTGCTATTTTGAGATATGTTCCCTGTGGATTGCACTGACTATGTAAAATTATGCTCACAATTTTACTGCTAGGCTGCCTCGCAAACATCTCCCACAGGAGTTGCTCCTCATATAAGAAATTGTGATCATTCTCTTCAACTAAGCTTCTAGGTCTAGCGAAATTTCTGTTCTGTCTAAGACCTCATAGGACTAGCACTTGACCTGGTCGCTTTCGCCATTGGCCATATGATTTGATCCCCACAGGGAAGCTTGAAACTTGCTGAAACTACCCATGCAGCATGTCATCCAAATAATCTTCAATTTTGAACTTCTCATGTGCTCTTGGACCTTTGCTTGTCCTCTAGATAACCTGCCTAGAAGTTTTTGTCCAGAATAGCTTTGGAAAATGTATTCCTCTGAATTCTTCTTTCTAAATTTTTTTATGAAATTGGAGAATCTATTTCATAGATTATGTTGAAGATGGTACTGAAATAAGAACTCCGTCCTTCCTTACCTGCGCCAATCTTGGAACAGTGGATAGGACCAACCAAAGCCTCAAAGACTTTCTGAGAAAAGTTGCAAGATATTAGAATTTCTAGACAAGAAGCCTACAACACTAGACTATTGTTAGACCCCAAGAGTAGGACAATCCAAAGCCTAAAAGACTTCTCGAGAAAAGTTGCAAGATATTAGAATTTCAAGACAAGAAGCCTACAACACTAGACTATTGTTGGACCCCAAGAGCAAGTGCACAACCTTGCTCTCTTGAGCTGTATTTCTTAAGTTTTTCTCCCAAAAGCAGGATTTCTCTTCAGACAGGCATTAATCTTATGTTTCAACTTTTGTACTAACGAATTCCAACTTCAACAGTTCATCATGTTTAGGAGACCCAAATGCCAATTTCCTTTTTCTCTCTACACAGTTTTTTCAACAAGCTCTATATTTCTAATCCTTAGAACTGATGGTTAAAATGTAAGATAATTTAATTTTCCAGCAATTTCCATACTCTCTCTACATAGATTGTTCCATAAGCTCTTTTTTAAATTCTTAGATCTGATGGTAACAATGTAAGATAATTTAATTTTCCAGTAACCACATGAGATTGTCATTTTGATCAGAAGAAGAATGTAAGCTATATCGCAACTTGACACATTCCTTGTGTACTCTTAACAAGTCTACATTGTTAAACTGCATGGTGTTGAAGACATGCTTGATAGACAAGGAATTCTGAAATACTGCACCTTCAAAGGTTTTCCTCATTAATATAATGTTTCCATACCTTGGATCTAAACGAGAAGTGTGAGACAGCTTACATCAAGGGCAACCATCATTAAGCAAATATTGGTAGACCTGACGGATCACACTTTACTAGGGTTGTTAGCGTGCTTGCTTAGATATCACTTTCAACATTGTGTTGCCCAACAAAATATGGCACAAAGGCTGAAAAGTACAATTTCAGATCAGTTTGGGTAATGCTTCTGCATAGTAGATGCCAAGTAAATGGAAATGCCAATCAGATTAAAACAAACCCACAACCACAAACTTTGAGTCAAATCATATTAAAATAAAACCATAATTACAAACTTTCTGCCAAGTACATTTTCTGCTTCTCAAGTTGGAAAAACAAGCTCAAAGTAAAATTTTGAAATTCCCAATGGTCTTCTATTCTGCATTCTATACTAACAATTGCTTTTTAAGAAAGATGTAAAACATGCAACTTAGTCAAATTCAAATAGAATTTACAGAAATGGATTTTGTAATAGAAAGCCATGGAGAGCCGTACATATGTAAGTATTTACTTGATTATCTGCAAGTGGAATGTGAGGCTATATCAAATTAATTCAGTTTTACAGGTATAGGTATCCTACCCTTTATATTCCATTCTAGCAATCCTATTAATAGCTGGTGACTAACAACAATAAGGTTTATTGATAAGACTGAATACTGTATAAATTATACATTTGAATTTAGACCTATTTTGTCTGGACTTAATGCCAGAATTACATTAATTTTGTATGATAATTGGAGGATTATCTTTTTAATGGATTTCATATAGAAATTCGAAATTTAATGGTCCCTGACTCGTGCCAGTTGCAGAGGTTCTGATTACAGGACTCTCCTGTATGTACAGATGATCCAAACATCCAGCTTAGAATTTAGATTGAGCGCTGATCATCAAGTTATATTTCTCACCCTGCTTGTCCTGTATCTGGAACTCTTGGAGCCTATTAGCTCATTAATTCTGAGCCATGTAGGAATCACAAGTCTCACTTCACATCTTAGTTTCTAACAATAAACAAAAATAATAATCAATGTTCAGCCTTCATATTGCTTGTGGGCATTGACCCTGCAAAAACAAGTCCAATTTGTAAGGAGAGAACAAAAACTCACTTCATTGAGCCTACATAAAGTTCAGAGCATACCACCGTTTCCTTGGGATTTGAAAGGAGTTTGAATATTTTGTGCAAATCCCATCTGAACAATACTCTGGAGCTCATCATCCCATACATTTGATAACTGCACATGTTTGATAATTTGCATCCACATGTTCAAAATTTAGCATGAAAGTTCATTTCTACTTCCTACTAAAACTAAAATCAAACATGCATTCTTCACAAGGGCAGGGAGTAGAACATAAAAACAGGTAAAAACACTATTCATTGGTGCAACAATAACGCACTTCATCATATGCATAGTTTAGAGTTACCTGTGCAATGGCATCTCCATAACCATCAACACAAGCTAATTGAGCATTCATTGTTCTTCTAATTGCTTCTGCTTGGTTTAGCACACCATGTCCTTCTGTCGCAACTTGGAGAAGCCCCTGTTGGGGTTGATGAAGCTGGGGATATGAGGTATTAGACTCCGGGACACACAGCATGGTTGGTAAGGAGCCTCGCAACTGAAGCATTTTTGAGAAAACAACCAACTCAGCTATGAGCTTTATACATAATTTGGCATACCACAAAATGGATGAATGCACAAAACTTGTTACACTTGACATTCTCACTTTACAAGCAACTGAAAGAACTAGCTAATGTATCTTATTAGGATCGAACAATATCACCCAACGAACTAAGAATTCACAAACAAAAAATAAACAATCAGGGGTGTCAAATGATAGAGCACTGTAGTACTGAATGCCAGGACGAAAATTCATCTAGAAGATGTTTCTGTACATATGGACATTTGATATTCTCATAAAGTGGCAAAGCTTACATCTTTAGTAAGAAGTGCTTCTATGTTGAAGTCCAAACGAGGATTAACAGCTGCAAGCTTCATTGACAAAAACTGCAATCAATAAAATCCAAGCCAAATCAGATTGATCCACAAATGTGCCATTGAGAGATTGAATAAATATTAGGGACTTTATGAAATGCATTTTACTCTCTTACCTCGACTTGCCGTTGAAGTGACTGAACATAATTTATTATCTCATCAAGCATCACTGCTTTTCCAGTTACCTGCAAGGTTAGACCTCTTTCAAACATGTTGCATGAAGAGCCCCCGAATTGCATAAACAGAAAGTAGAATATGTGAAAATTTCAGCAACTGGCAGATAGGCACTACCTTACTACATCCAGGAACAAGATCCTGCAGAAACTTCATTCGTTCACTAATCTTTTCCCTTCTCACCTGCCAGGTACATGGCTTTAGCTTTATCTGACAAAATTAATCATTATAACGACTCAAATATGCAAGAATCACAATATTTCATCCTTAGAAACTATTTACCAAACTTACTCTCTCTGCAAGGCTATGACTATTGCTTGGCCTCGCCTTGCTCTGACATGAATGTAATCTTCTTTGGGTGCATCTAAAGTCTTAGCATTCACACCAGAACTTTGTTGTGCCTTGGATTTTACATCATCCTTCTCCAACAAACCTTCTGAAGCTATGTACTTCATGCATTTCAACTCATCGGCTTCTATGCTCTGTCAGGAAAGATATGCTACTGTCAGAAAACATTTTCAGTTCAGAAGACCACCACTATTTATTTACTATGGACTTACGAAATGGCTATCCAGAAGCTATTTTCAGTGCATAAGGTTTCATTCAAAATTAATTTTCAGTGCACAAGAATTATTTAAAGGGAAAAATTCAATGGACTATATTTTTCCGATTGTCTAGAAGTAGACTCTGAACCACCAATTTTGAAACTAGATTCATGAATCATTAAAACTTCCCAAAACTATTAGTTTACAGTGTATATTACCTATGTTTCTTCACTCACCATAACATACAAATGTCAATGTTTGTGTTTTCTGATAAAACTTTTAACATATAATACAGAAATTGTCAGGAACTCCGGGCCATGTATGTAAGGTCAACATGGTCAGAGTTTAGTGCCTTTCTTTGGTATAGATAGAGAAGAGCGTCAAGATATAAAGGCATTCGTCTTTGAGTCGTTTTACTGGCATTACTTATCTTTTATTTTTCTTCTTTGTCTTGGCCACCATGAGAATGATTGTATATATTAGTTTAGGATATCTAAAGATGGTGAATTATTATCCAAATATACCCTCATTATAAAAGAAAAATCTCATTCCTTAATCGTTTCCCACAATCCCATGATTCAGAATTCGGACTACCTTTCCATTAAACAAAGGATAACTCAAGACCAAGACCCATTGAAATCCAGTTTCATCTTATGCTTTCACAATGCACAAAAAGACTTTATAGGGTGAGATTTTCCATGTAACTCTGTTCAACGGATAAAACTTTCTAGTTCGTTCACGGATTTCTTTAAATAAACAAATAAAGATCAAACTTGAATTACCTAACCAATTTATCTTATGTCAGTCATTCAAAGACAACACTACCTTTGTATCCATTCCAGCTTCAGACAGAGACAATTCCTTTGCCTTATCCTTTGGCAATTGTTGCATTTGCTTGCGTTTCCTTCCGGCAGCCTCGCCTGTAATCTGTTCAGAACTGGAAGAATCCTCTCTAGCAGTACTAGCTTCAGCATCATCAGAGTCATTACCCCCTGGTGTGGAAGACCTTGACAGCCTTCCAGCTTTTCTTGGAGTGCATACTTCTTCCTTTGATGGAGAAGCAGCAGCCTTGATCAGTTCAGCCATATTTGTAGGTCTGGGGATTTTGGGCATGGCTGAATTATCAACCCCAGATCTGGGGAAGACAGCTTCAGTAAGATTGAAAGCAGCACCACTGCCACCACCCCCACCAAAGCAAGAGTACCTTGCAGCTCTTTCTGCAAACCCATTAT
>VDFB02270651.1:523415260-523530373 GCA_007258455.2 Sequoia sempervirens | reverse complement strand
TTTACTCTCATATTTGTGAGAAGATTTAAACTTAAGCATAAAAAGGTCTATCATCATTAATAATATTTTTTCATGAGTTAATATTACCCTTGTATGTTTATGGATTTGTTTGGATTACTTTGTTAATAAATTAAGCATGCTATTCAATTTTATTATAGATTTGCATTTTACAATAAATATCTTTTATAATAAAAGTACAATCTATAAATATGTATATTTTAATGAAGAGTTATGTAACAAAATTATAAAACGATGGGTGTTTTTTTTTTAATGGTATATCACTAAAATAAAGGTCAAGGAGGTTGTTTGAACTACGAAGTTTGACTATGTGATAACATGACTTCTTATTCATGAAGAATAGACGCAAAAAAGTTTCTATGTTAAGTATCTGTCACAATTAAATCAAAAGTTGATAAGAATAAAAGGATTAAAATTTCCAAGTGTTCTACTTTTAATAAATTCATATTATATTATTATAAATAAAACGTTTTAAACAATGAAAAATGAGTTCTATCAATCATTGGATAGGCCCAAAATTTGTACAATGTAAGGAGGAGATTTTGTATATAAATCATAGAACATAAAATAGTATGCTTGGGTATGCTCCGTGCTGCTATCCATGATGATTCTAATGATGACTTCGATAATTTTATAACAAGACTGTATATTTTTAAGCACCTCCAAATTCCTTTTGACTTATTCATCTCCTTGGGCCCATATTCAAAAGGAAACTGATTTTCACAAACTTCCAGTAACATATTAACGAACAAAAGGTTTTATTTTGTAACATCATGGGATCCACTCACGTCTTCTCATATGTTCAATGTTTTTGTTAGCACTGCCCCTTTTTAAACAATATCTGTGTGTGGGGACTGATGTTGGAGGTAGATATAACATATCATCATCTTCCTTTCGAAGTGTCAAACAAGACACTTCTCTGTTTTGGTGTTGTCTGCTATTATTAAATCGAACTGATGGAACTTGGAGTTCAGAAACCTTGTCTACAGTCTTCTCTTGGTAATTGCATTAGAAGAATTATATAGCCGTACCCTCATTCATATAATCAGATACCCTGTTTTGAAATGACATCTCCAACACCTTAGCCATACCCTGCCCTCTATGTGAGACAATAACACATTGCAGAGATCTACCATTGTTAATTAAAACATGCTAAGACATGTTATTGTTGATAGCAACTTAGCACTGAGTGAGTTCTAGTGCTTGTTGGCCCACGTTTGCCGTTGCGTCAAAAGATTGATCTATCAATGCCCATTACAAACGATAGAGACATGGATCATATAGTCCCTTGTCACAAATCCCGAGGGGAGCGCTGACCATCTGCCAACAATCTCCCCCTCAACGTTACCGAAGGGATTCGAACCCATGACCCAATGCTTTGATACCAATTGTTGGTCCACATTTGTCATTGCGTCAAAAGATCGATCTATCAACACCCGATACAAACAGTAGAGACATGGATCACACGGGAGGCAACTAGTCCCTTGTCACAAATCTCGAGGAGAGCGCTCACCATCTACCAACAGTGCTAAGTTGGGGATGACAAGGAACATGCTGAAACCACATAAACATTGTTGTTGGTAGTTAGTTATTAGGGTTTGTTTTGCTCTATTTCTGATTGTCAAGGTTGATTATCACTCTTACCAACCTTTGATTTCATGTTCTCTTCATTTATGGAGGTTAACAGTGCTATTTTGAGATATGTTCCCTGTGGATTGCACTGACTATGTAAAATTATGCTCACAATTTTACTGCTAGGCTGCCTCGCAAACATCTCCCACAGGAGTTGCTCCTCATATAAGAAATTGTGATCATTCTCTTCAACTAAGCTTCTAGGTCTAGCGAAATTTCTGTTCTGTCTAAGACCTCATAGGACTAGCACTTGACCTGGTCGCTTTCGCCATTGGCCATATGATTTGATCCCCACAGGGAAGCTTGAAACTTGCTGAAACTACCCATGCAGCATGTCATCCAAATAATCTTCAATTTTGAACTTCTCATGTGCTCTTGGACCTTTGCTTGTCCTCTAGATAACCTGCCTAGAAGTTTTTGTCCAGAATAGCTTTGGAAAATGTATTCCTCTGAATTCTTCTTTCTAAATTTTTTTATGAAATTGGAGAATCTATTTCATAGATTATGTTGAAGATGGTACTGAAATAAGAACTCCGTCCTTCCTTACCTGCGCCAATCTTGGAACAGTGGATAGGACCAACCAAAGCCTCAAAGACTTTCTGAGAAAAGTTGCAAGATATTAGAATTTCTAGACAAGAAGCCTACAACACTAGACTATTGTTAGACCCCAAGAGTAGGACAATCCAAAGCCTCAAAGACTTCTCGAGAAAAGTTGCAAGATATTAGAATTTCAAGACAAGAAGCCTACAACACTAGACTATTGTTGGACCCCAAGAGCAAGTGCACAACCTTGCTCTCTTGAGCTGTATTTCTTAAGTTTTTCTCCCAAAAGCAGGATTTCTCTTCAGACAGGCATTAATCTTATGTTTCAACTTTTGTACTAACGAATTCCAACTTCAACAGTTCATCATGTTTAGGAGACCCAAATGCCAATTTCCTTTTTCTCTCTACACAGTTTTTTCAACAAGCTCTATATTTCTAATCCTTAGAACTGATGGTTAAAATGTAAGATAATTTAATTTTCCAGCAATTTCCATACTCTCTCTACATAGATTGTTCCATAAGCTCTTTTTTAAATTCTTAGATCTGATGGTAACAATGTAAGATAATTTAATTTTCCAGTAACCACATGAGATTGTCATTTTGATCAGAAGAAGAATGTAAGCTATATCGCAACTTAACACATTCCTTGTGTACTCTTAACAAGTCTACATTGTTAAACTGCATGGTGTTGAAGACATGCTTGATAGACAAGGAATTCTGAAATACTGCACCTTCAAAGGTTTTCCTCATTAATATAATGTTTCCATACCTTGGATCTAAACGAGAAGTGTGAGACAGCTTACATCAAGGGCAACCATCATTAAGCAAATATTGGTAGACCTGACGGATCACACTTTACTAGGGTTGTTAGCGTGCTTGCTTAGATATCACTTTCAACATTGTGTTGCCCAACAAAATATGGCACAAAGGCTGAAAAGTACAATTTCAGATCAGTTTGGGTAATGCTTCTGCATAGTAGATGCCAAGTAAATGGAAATGCCAATCAGATTAAAACAAACCCACAACCACAAACTTTGAGTCAAATCATATTAAAATAAAACCATAATTACAAACTTTCTGCCAAGTACATTTTCTGCTTCTCAAGTTGGAAAAACAAGCTCAAAGTAAAATTTTGAAATTCCCAATGGTCTTCTATTCTGCATTCTATACTAACAATTGCTTTTTAAGAAAGATGTAAAACATGCAACTTAGTCAAATTCAAATAGAATTTACAGAAATGGATTTTGTAATAGAAAGCCATGGAGAGCCGTACATATGTAAGTATTTACTTGATTATCTGCAAGTGGAATGTGAGGCTATATCAAATTAATTCAGTTTTACAGGTATAGGTATCCTACCCTTTATATTCCATTCTAGCAATCCTATTAATAGCTGGTGACTAACAACAATAAGGTTTATTGATAAGACTGAATACTGTATAAATTATACATTTGAATTTAGACCTATTTTGTCTGGACTTAATGCCAGAATTACATTAATTTTGTATGATAATTGGAGGATTATCTTTTTAATGGATTTCATATAGAAATTCGAAATTTAATGGTCCCTGACTCGTGCCAGTTGCAGAGGTTCTGATTACAGGACTCTCCTGTATGTACAGATGATCCAAACATCCAGCTTAGAATTTAGATTGAGCGCTGATCATCAAGTTATATTTCTCACCCTGCTTGTCCTGTATCTGGAACTCTTGGAGCCTATTAGCTCATTAATTCTGAGCCATGTAGGAATCACAAGTCTCACTTCACATCTTAGTTTCTAACAATAAACAAAAATAATAATCAATGTTCAGCCTTCATATTGCTTGTGGGCATTGACCCTGCAAAAACAAGTCCAATTTGTAAGGAGAGAACAAAAACTCACTTCATTGAGCCTACATAAAGTTCAGAGCATACCACCGTTTCCTTGGGATTTGAAAGGAGTTTGAATATTTTGTGCAAATCCCATCTGAACAATACTCTGGAGCTCATCATCCCATACATTTGATAACTGCACATGTTTGATAATTTGCATCCACATGTTCAAAATTTAGCATGAAAGTTCATTTCTACTTCCTACTAAAACTAAAATCAAACATGCATTCTTCACAAGGGCAGGGAGTAGAACATAAAAACAGGTAAAAACACTATTCATTGGTGCAACAATAACGCACTTCATCATATGCATAGTTTAGAGTTACCTGTGCAATGGCATCTCCATAACCATCAACACAAGCTAATTGAGCATTCATTGTTCTTCTAATTGCTTCTGCTTGGTTTAGCACACCATGTCCTTCTGTCGCAACTTGGAGAAGCCCCTGTTGGGGTTGATGAAGCTGGGGATATGAGGTATTAGACTCCGGGACACACAGCATGGTTGGTAAGGAGCCTCGCAACTGAAGCATTTTTGAGAAAACAACCAACTCAGCTATGAGCTTTATACATAATTTGGCATACCACAAAATGGATGAATGCACAAAACTTGTTACACTTGACATTCTCACTTTACAAGCAACTGAAAGAACTAGCTAATGTATCTTATTAGGATCGAACAATATCACCCAACGAACTAAGAATTCACAAACAAAAAATAAACAATCAGGGGTGTCAAATGATAGAGCACTGTAGTACTGAATGCCAGGACGAAAATTCATCTAGAAGATGTTTCTGTACATATGGACATTTGATATTCTCATAAAGTGGCAAAGCTTACATCTTTAGTAAGAAGTGCTTCTATGTTGAAGTCCAAACGAGGATTAACAGCTGCAAGCTTCATTGACAAAAACTGCAATCAATAAAATCCAAGCCAAATCAGATTGATCCACAAATGTGCCATTGAGAGAATGAATAAATATTAGGGACTTTATGAAATGCATTTTACTCTCTTACCTCGACTTGCCGTTGAAGTGACTGAACATAATTTATTATCTCATCAAGCATCACTGCTTTTCCAGTTACCTGCAAGGTTAGACCTCTTTCAAACATGTTGCATGAAGAGCCCCCGAATTGCATAAACAGAAAGTAGAATATGTGAAAATTTCAGCAACTGGCAGATAGGCACTACCTTACTACATCCAGGAACAAGATCCTGCAGAAACTTCATTCGTTCACTAATCTTTTCCCTTCTCACCTGCCAGGTACATGGCTTTAGCTTTATCTGACAAAATTAATCATTATAACGACTCAAATATGCAAGAATCACAATATTTCATCCTTAGAAACTATTTACAAAACTTACTCTCTCTGCAAGGCTATGACTATTAGTTGCTTGGCCTCGCCTTGCTCTGACATGAATGTAATCTTCTTTGGGTGCATCTAAAGTCTTAGCATTCACACCAGAACTTTGTTGTGCCTTGGATTTTACATCATCCTTCTCCAACAAACCTTCTGAAGCTATGTACTTCATGCATTTCAACTCATCGGCTTCTATGCTCTGTCAGGAAAGATATGCTACTGTCAGAAAACATTTTCAGTTCAGAAGACCACCACTATTTATTTACTATGGACTTACGAAATGGCTATCCAGAAGCTATTTTCAGTGCATAAGGTTTCATTCAAAATTAATTTTCAGTGCACAAGAATTATTTAAAGGGAAAAATTCAATGGACTATATTTTTCCGATTGTCTAGAAGTAGACTCTGAACCACCAATTTTGAAACTAGATTCATGAATCATTAAAACTTCCCAAAACTATTAGTTTACAGTGTATATTACCTATGTTTCTTCACTCACCATAACATACAAATGTCAATGTTTGTGTTTTCTGATAAAACTTTTAACATATAATACAGAAATTGTCAGGAACTCCGGGCCATGTATGTAAGGTCAACATGGTCAGAGTTTAGTGCCTTTCTTTGGTATAGATAGAGAAGAGCGTCAAGATATAAAGGCATTCGTCTTTGAGTCGTTTTACTGGCATTACTTATCTTTTATTTTTCTTCTTTGTCTTGGCCACCATGAGAATGATTGTATATATTAGTTTAGGATATCTAAAGATGGTGAATTATTATCCAAATATACCCTCATTATAAAAGAAAAATCTCATTCCTTAATCGTTTCCCACAATCCCATGATTCAGAATTCGGACTACCTTTCCATTAAACAAAGGATAACTCAAGACCAAGACCCATTGAAATCCAGTTTCATCTTATGCTTTCACAATGCACAAAAAGACTTTATAGGGTGAGATTTTCCATGTAACTCTGTTCAACGGATAAAACTTTCTAGTTCGTTCACGGATTTCTTTAAATAAACAAATAAAGATCAAACTTGAATTACCTAACCAATTTATCTTATGTCAGTCATTCAAAGACAACACTACCTTTGTATCCATTCCAGCTTCAGACAGAGACAATTCCTTTGCCTTATCCTTTGGCAATTGTTGCATTTGCTTGCGTTTCCTTCCGGCAGCCTCGCCTGTAATCTGTTCAGAACTGGAAGAATCCTCTCTAGCAGTACTAGCTTCAGCATCATCAGAGTCATTACCCCCTGGTGTGGAAGACCTTGACAGCCTTCCAGCTTTTCTTGGAGTGCATACTTCTTCCTTTGATGGAGAAGCAGCAGCCTTGATCAGTTCAGCCATATTTGTAGGTCTGGGGATTTTGGGCATGGCTGAATTATCAACCCCAGATCTGGGGAAGACAGCTTCAGTAAGATTGAAAGCAGCACCACTGCCACCACCCCCACCAAAGCAAGAGTACCTTGCAGCTCTTTCTGCAAACCCATTATCACAAGCTAACTGAGTGATGCCTGGTGTTGATGTTCCTCCACTCTGCATTAAAATCCCAGAAGCGTTCCAACCCCCTGAAGATCTAAATGACAAAGCAGAAGAAGACCCACTTGATCTACCAATAACTACACCATCGCTAGCCATGCTACCACCATTATCAATGGCATTGCTTGGAATAGATGAAGAACCCACTAATGTGTTTGAATTGAGAGGCATACTACTACTACTAGTTTCCCAGCTACTAAAATATGAAGCATTGGGAACAGAGGACTTCACATTTTGCAATGAAGATGTTTTAGTTGTGGGTACAGTGTTTTTCATCATAGCAGAGTTTGTACAGGGTCCTGATGTCTGAAAGTTCACGTTCACACTAGCACTCGAATTTATTCTATCAAATACTGCATTTTTTTCATGTTGATCATTGGAGGCCATAAGGCCTAATTTCAAACTCTACAATTTTAGCCTAATTCTAAAAGGCTGAGTGACCAGAGAAAAAACAAGCTAAACTTTTATTGTCAATCAATCAATCAACGCTGAGTAAAAGACCTACAGACTTGCTAGTTACTACAACAATAGTACTACCTAATCCAGAAACGCAGCAGTAACAGAAGCATATTTCATAAATGGCTCCCATTGAAATGACCCAGTTTCTGCATCCAACTAAATTTCTTTAAGAAAACAACAATGAAAGAAAAAAACAAAGGTGGTCCTAAGTTAGATTCTTTTGGAGAGCAGGAGCACCTTTTTTAATAAGGAATACTGAAAATCTGCAGGTGATGTTCCCTTCAACCATTACACAACAACAGAACTGAAAGCAACAGAGGCCTTCGCAGTTAAGTGACTCTGCCCAAAACTAATGTACCTATGTCTGTCACATGGTCAAATGTATTTACTTAGCTGGTCTTTTCTGGGTATTTGAGCTCCCCAACCAGCCTTCTCCTCCATTCAATACACCAAACTTGTTTTTTTATGTTCTTTTAATCTTCCCCCCTTTTGTTATGGTCATGGGAGTGGGTGTGGCTGTTGGGTATTGATTCTACCTTGGCTTTTAGTTACTCCACCCAAGACTTGCATCATGTTTAGATATCATGGTGATTTTTGTTGTGAATATAATATGGGTCTTTGTTTGGCGTGTCAATATGATCATACACATTGGTTTATGTATCACTTGCAAGTATATAACCCAAGATTTTATTTTTATTTTTAAATTTCAAGAATTAATGTTGATATAATGCAAATCAAACTAGTACCTTTTTGCTAAATCCTCCATGTAAAGTAAATGCCTAGTTGTTGAATATATTAAATGGAGTTTCATGGGTATGGTTTGTGTGGAGGGTTAATATGACCATACACATTGGTCTATGTATTAAATGTATATGTTCTAATGATTAATGATGATAGAATGCAAACTAAGTTGAAGGAGATGGTTGTTATATTTTATGGGTTGGTATTTTTGGTTAAATTTAATTATGTTATTTTAGGGTTTTTTTCTTGTTATATTTGTATTGTATTGTTGTCGTAGGATTTTTTAGTATTTGTGTATTTCAAGTGGTATAAGATTTTATAAATGATTAAACTTATATATTTTATAATTAGTGTTATACATAGTAACAAGAATTAATCATTTGGAAGGTTTACGATGAGATAATGTCTTGAAGTCTAATTTTATTTTTTCAATAGATATTGTAAAGTTTATTTATAACTAGCATGAGAGCTATAGTTGTATTGCATATTATGTAGGTTGTATCTCTTCTAAGTAATATTTATTGTCTTGTGTTAAGAATTCCTAGGAGCCCCATGACAAAAAAAATTATCGTTCACCTTTCATTACCCCTAGCAAGTCAATATATTGATCAGAATAACTATTACTTTACAATAAAAATTTTGCTAATGTTTTCTCATTAGGCTTGGGATTTAAAAGTTTGATAATAAGCATCCCTAAAATTCATAGTGCGGTTTGAAATCCTAGGACTTCGTGTTCCTTGGTGAGATTTTTAATAGTAAGTTATCTACCCTCTTGGTCATTTTATTTGCTATGAACTCAAAAAATTATTTATAGCTTAGACCCATTAATGATTGTATGAGGTGGTGGATCTCACGTCCAATCTTAAGAAACCTATTGAGATTCAAGCAAGTGGTTTACATTTTACACTAAAGGCCACTTATATCAACCTTCCTAATATTTATTTTAGATGTCAAACACTCTATTATAAAATTAGGGAGGTTGGTTATGCCTAGGTCACCTACCAAGCCAATAGTAGTCTCTAGCCCCTCTTGTTCAAGAGCAATCAAGGGATTAATTGATCAATGATTATTGGTAAAAAATTAGTTGTTATTAAATTGATTGAAGCCAATGAACCCCTACCCAAAACCTAGTTTGTTCAAAAGAGTGATGTCATTATAATGACTATAGTTGTACAATAATGGGCAAGAGCCCAACTCTTTGTTCATCATCACAATTTTTCATTGTTTTAGGTTGTCATGTAGTTAGTAGGACATCTCTTATGAGCACTCAACCCTCAAGGTGCTCTCATAACTTGTCTAGTGATGAGGCATAACCAAGGAGAGAATTCAATGGTAAGTACCTTCCTATTTCACTCAACAACTATATCCTACTAATCCAATGCCATTTTCTAAGCTACCAACTTATTTTGTTAGTTACTGAAGATGATGAATGGATAAGCACTCTATGGAGACCCCCCATATGAATGTAATTTCGTGGAATTTTCATAGCTTTATAGAAGCTTCCCATACATTTTTTGTTTGGGTGGTATGTTGATAGCTTGGTTCGTTTGATATTATTTAATTATAGGAAGTCAAAGTTATTTTGCTTCAAGCTAGCTTGTGGACCATTTGGCCTCATACCTTTTCTCTTGTAAGGTCTAGCATGATGATGGACATGGTGATATTGCATATTAATTTATCTAAGTTTAAGAGTCATTATTGTCTCTAGAGAAGAACACAACCATAGATTCATATGAGCTATGCTTGACATTATATAGGCATAATAAATAATTATACTCCTATCGGTGGTCTAGAAAGAGTAGAGTCATGCCATTGGATAGCTATTAACTTTCTATTTTCTAGCTAGCTTTTTATGGTGAATTTAATATGGTGGGAGAACACAAAGTTTAGTTTCAGTTTTAAATCCATTAGGGATTTTTGGGCCCATATTCTTATTGTTTATTGCTACATCAAATCTATGATAAGCATGGTATAATTCGTGGTTTATAGAGGGTAGATTGCTTAAATGTTGTGATCATGTTATGATCTCTAAGCAACATAGTTGTTTCCTTATCAATCATAATGGTACATCAATGAGATTTCATCCAGAGATTGTTCTTTCTAACCACAATATTATTAGTTTTAAGGTTAAGTAGGATAATGCATTGTTAAAAATTTCAAACAATCATTTTTCCTATACGCATGACCCCTTAATCATAAAGGGGTTGTCCACCTCATTGAGTGAGTTTTAAACTTGGAGTCATGTCCTCTAGCATCCTATCTACTTAATTGGGTCATGTAACTTAGTGATTTATCACATGACCACCTTGTTGGGGTTGTTTAATAAGTAGGGTGCACAAGTTCACAAGAGAGTCAACAATATATTTTTAGTGGAGTTTTCCCATGTCACCAATGAGCTTGAGAATGATCCTCTTAACATAACTTCAAATTTGGGTGTCCCAAATCAAGCACATCCTTGATATTTTTTATAACCATCTATATAAGGGTGCTCAAATATGATATCACCTTTTCTGTCTCAAGGTGGGTGATAGAGCCACTATATATATTTTTAAAACTATATGTGTCACATATGTTAAGTTCTAAATAAAAATGGTTAAAACAACTCATGGGGGACTTTCTATGGTCCCTAAGATCTTCCAAACTTTCCTATAGTAATATAAGATGACCTTTCAAGTGTAGGAAAACATATTAGAGTGGCATCATATACTTCAATAATATTTAGAGGTGGTTCTCACTAAACTTAGCCACATAGCTCAAATTTATGATACTTCTCGACTCACTTTAGAGGAGCGCTATGATACCCTTATGCAAATAGAGAATGACAAGATACAAGGATTTGATGGTTTTTCTTGTAAGTTTTGTAATTCCACTTAGAACTTCATGTGCCCTAACCTACTCCAAGTGTATAAGGAAGTTATTCAAAACCATTCCTTAGGTTCATTGATCAACTATGGAAACATAAAATTTATCCCCAAGGCTAGGGATCCTAAGCTTATCACAAATTAGTAGTGCATCACCTTGTTTAATGTCTCTTTATAAAATCCTTTCCAAAGCCTTAACACTTCACATCGACCACATTTTTCCTTCCATCATGTTCCCTAAAAAAGTTAGTTTCATTAAAATTTTCTAAATTCTTGATACCATCATTCTTGTTTGGGAAGGGACTGAATGGTCTAAAACATCTAGGAAATTTATTCTTTTTCTTAAGTTGTAATTTGAAAAGCTCTATTATCATAGTGGGTGGCCCTTTCATTTTGTGCATGCTTGAAATGATGGAGTTTGGGTATTTTTTGCAAGTACTTTAATCTTTCTTTTTGAATGCTTCAATTTTCCTTTACATTAATGATGGGCCTCTAAAAAATTGGCTCCTTATTTTACATGAAGAAAGGTTGTCATGTTTCCCTATCCTCATATGTTCTTTCCACATAAGCCTTTGGTTATCTTATACATCACGTAGCCTTGCTCAACTTGGTTAAGGGTTTTTCCCTTTCCTCTTCATCTTAGCAATTTATAAATGGTCATTTTATGGATGAATATTTTATTCTTTTGGGGGGGTACCGTGATTATTTCAAAGAGGTCATGTCCTATTTGGACACTTTTTGCCACACTTTAGGGTCAAATTTATAATGAAATAAGACTCAATGCTATAGGAAAATCCATTTTTAATTTCTTAAAAGAAGAAATTTTCATAGAAGTGGATTAACAAAAAGGAGCCTTTCAAATTTCTTGACCTATTCCATTTTCCTTTGAAAGTAAACCTACCACCCTATATGATAGAGTGCAATTTAATGGTTGAGGAAAAAAACCTCTTTTTAAATCTCTAAGCTACATGCTCTTGTAGGATTTTTTTTAGATTTATAAAAATGTCCTCACAACTATCCATGTTTATTATTCTTCCTACTAGGATCCTTCTAAATCCACATGTGATAGGTTTGTAAAGCTTATCCTAGATTTTATTTAGGTTAATGATAATAAAGTTCATAGTTTCTATAGGTTTTCTTTGGATATTTGTTGTCTCCCTCAAGATAAAGGTGGCATTATTAATCTAAACAAGCAGTGTGTTTGTAAACTCTACGCTAAGTGGATCATTAATTCCATTAATGTCTCTAAAGCACAAAAAAATCTTTTGAGACACTATATTGAAGTAGGTTCTCATTATGACATTTTTTTTTGGAAGGGCAGTAGTTTCCATTTTCTTCTCATTACTAATACTCTCATCAAGATTAAGGGTTCTTTTTTTGCTTAAACAAATTGGAATTTTTTTGAATATGTGAAGTCTTTTCTCGAGTGGGTTGGTGTTGGCTTTAAAAATGGGCTTTCCTTAAATGACCACAATTTATGGTAGTCTCTCATTATCAACTCTTTCAATTTACCATTGGGTAAAATTTTAGAACCATGTCACACTTTCAACAAAAAAGTAGTTTTAAGTGACTATTTTGCTCCAAATAGTTTTGGGAAAAATAGTTTCACTTGATACTAAATGGCATAAAGAGTTGCAGGTAAAACCCTCTCACTCAAAACTATTAAATAGTTATCTTTTAATTTCAAATTTGGAATAAGGTTAAATTTACATGTAATGTTTCAACTAAAACCTTTTCAAGAAAAAAGTGTTTCGATCAAAATATTTTCACTCTAAATTATCTATCTGACATCTTAACTCAACAAAATTTCAACGTCAACTCTAGATTTATCCAACCCTAAAATTCATATATATAGGTATTTTGATTAGTTTTATATGATTTTGTTAAATTTTACTACAAGTAGGTTATTATAATCAAACATGAAGCTGATTAGAAATTATATATATATATATATATATATATATATATTTGAAAAATATATGATGCACTAGAACAGAGAATATTCTCCAAGGGAGTTTAACCTTATATTAAAATGATAAAAAAATTATAAACAAAAACTAACCTCCCATGAAAACTATGACATTCTAATTAAGTTTGAACTTTTAAAATTATTAAAAAAAAAAATTCATTGATTATTTTTTCCATACACTAGATTTTCAAGTTCTCTATGGGGAAAAATCAACATTTTTTTCTCTTTTTGTGATGTCACATTGACCTCACTTTTTTAAAAATAGCAATTAAAATTTATTCTCTTAAATTTATAAAAAATATATACAACTAATATGTATAAAAAACAAAAAATAAACTACATTAAGAATTTTACATTTCATTAGTTTACATCATTTTAATATTTAAAACATAAATATCACTTTAGGTGGTCCAAGTTAAAAAATTATAGTTGTGTTGGTCATTCCTTTATAAAAGTGTGACATAGTTCTAAAATTTTACCCCTTTACTAATGGTAAGTGTTACATCCCACTTGTGCCCTAGCTATTTTGATGTGATGCCCTAGCTATTTTGATTTGATGCCCTAGCTATTTTGATGTTGTGCCCTAGATATTCTAAATTGTGCCCTAGTTATATTGATGTTTCTCAAGCATGCATGTATATATGTCGTTACTTAGCTTGTTGAATGGAGATATATAATGTATATATAATTGGTTTATTATGTTCATTTGACAGATGTTTTCATGCTTACATAGAGGCAGATGTAAAGATGTAATGAGATATCAGACTAACTACTTGCTTTTGACCTATTGGTTGCAAGAAATATCATCTCCAAGGGGGGAGGAAAAGTATCATCAGTTACGAGAAGTAATGAAAGAGAATTCTAGTGCCATTTGAAACCTAACTTGTAAGTTTGTAACTATCATTTGAGTAGGGATTGGAACTACAAGTCCAGAGTTGTCAAGTAAACCACAAGGTCGACCCTAGGTGTTAGGATCATCTAACCTATGTTGTTGGTCGTGTAGCATCACCTTAGTATTTCTTTTGAATTTAAAATTAAAACTTAATCTTTAAGGACCTTGTCTTTTGGGTAATCGCTTAAAGGCTCTCGAAAATATTTAGTTTTTATTTAATTGACCTAATATAAAAGAATTAAATTTAATAAATATCGTTAATTGCAAACATATATTTATATAAAGAAAATAGAAGAAATTACTAATAACGTTTTTATTAAAGGATAGTCATCAAATACTCTTATTATTAATAAATAAAAGAATAATCCTTACACAATAAATAAGGGAGATTAAATTATATCTTTAAAGGTATTTTCTTATGTAAATACTAATGCTTATTGTTCCCATCAATATGAAAATAAACCTTTACATCGGGCGGGGGGGCTGAATTGGGAAGCTCGATGTGCTTTTTTTTTACATCAGTAGCTATTCTTGATTGTGCTTCGTTAAATTTCTCTTGGGTAATAAGAAACCATGAGAAAATAATTTGGAATGGTATATTAGAAAGAAAACATTAGTTTCTATTAAAATGCCTTAATAATCATGGAGAGAAGAGGAGTAAGGTGGCAGACTTTTTGCACAACATGAGAGAGGAATCTCGAGCTAGCTATTTCTTTGTGAAATCTTTCATTTCTTAGGGAACCACTTCTTGGAGTCGAGAAAGCTCATTCGGAGGTGAGGTTTTGAAGAATTCATTTTTCTTTTTAGCTTACTTTTTGAGGAGATGGGGAGGCTAGGAAGCTCGAAAGGGCAGAGTAGATGATAGGATAGAAAGCAAAGTTTTGTCTACAGAGTAGTGAACTTATTATTTTTGGTGGAACAGAGAGAATGAAGTCATGAAGGGGAGTGTCGATAGTGTAGGTTAAGGTCACACTCCTTGGAATCAAATTTTTATGTACTTGCTTGAGCTTAGACTGTGAAAGGAGGGAATGAAAACTTGTGGTCAGGAGAGAGAGCAAAGTTGAAAAGAGTGGGAAATAAATTTTTGAAGTTCTTCAATCTTGTATTCTCCTTGAGTACGCAGAAAGAGAAGGAAACAATCCAACACAGGATCATTGTGGGAGAAACACAGTTAAAAATTAAGGATGTTCACCAAGCTAAAAAGGCATGTTATAGTCTTAAGGCTTCATTTCTTAAAAATTGAAACATGATGCTTATAAGCTCTTAATTCTTTTCTTTCAATTAAATTACCATAGCAATGAAAGATTTTTAAAGGATAAAGGAACCAAATGTGGGAAGATTTAGCTACACATTTTCTTATATGTGTAAATCTTCATTGATTTTTGTAAGTTCTTACTTATGCGTGTAGAATGTAAAATGAATCAAAGGTCAGTTGAGAGTAGATGTATTGTATCTTCCCATGAGAATGACTCTTAAATTGGTCTCCTAAAAGTTGTACTAAAATAAATGCGAGTTATGGGAATATATGTATATATAAATGAAGACTTCTTAGTTCCAACAAAGGGCAGACATCTAACCCAACCTTGGCAATCTATTCAATAATATAGCAATCTGAGTGGGAGGTTTGCTTCCTAGAAAGAGAAAAGTTATCTTTACCTTGAATGGATGAAACCCTTTGTATTGAATGTTGACTCTTTGATTTCTTGCAAGCACACCATGGTTATTTTTATGAACTCTTAGATGAGTAACTTGAACATATCAAAATTGAATTCTTAATTATAAGTTATCTAAGAATGAGCAACTAGAAATATTATGAGGCAAGTTGTCCTCTCAATGAAAGATTGAATCCTTGCTTAGCTTGTGCTAGAAGGTTGTGAATTAAATAGAGTTCCTAAAAAATAGTTTAAAACACTTGTAAGAACCAAATGATATCCTAATGAGTCAGTATGCAGTAGCATAAGAGATAAACATGAAGGTTAAATTTCATTATATGACTTCTTGCTAAATAGGGTGATAAAACTTGACTACATGACTTCATTGTGTCTTGTTGCGCTTATTTAAAAACATTGGCCAAGGTGATGCTACTACCTGATAGTGTCAGTCAGTTTTCTTTGTCCTAGATACACACCCAATCAGAGGTCATACTAGGTAGGAGTTTCCTATAGTGTATGACCGACTAGGGATTGTGTAGGGTCAAAAACCAATCCCAGATGGCATTAGATTTTCCTTCCATTACTTCTCTATGAACAACTGAGCCTTCTAGTAGGAAATGGCACGAGGGACTAGTCAGTCTATGGATAGAAGGAAAAGCGCCCTTATGATATTTTTCCTCCTCGGTTTCAGTACTACAAGTGATTAAAGTTCCAGATGGATTAAACAGATTTCAAGGAACACAGTAATCTCAAACTCTCTGTATCTATGAAATGGTTACTTACTTAAGTAGTTATTCCTTTCAGTTATCTTTCGTGCATTTCAATTGAATTAGTTTAAAGTTCATGTTCTTCCTTCTTCTTTTTAAATATTGCGACTCTGTATCAATTTACTCATGTATTTCAATTTATGCAAGTTTATATTTGAATTAAATGTTGCACTTATATTATTTGTTTAGTTGTAGTATGTTACATATGGTATCAAAATAACCAGGTTTGACACTAAACCTAGGGCTCATCACCACAAGAAAATTTAGGAGTAATAAAAACTAAAACAAAGCATTTTGGTTTTTGCCAGGATGTGGATTCATACCATTAAACATAAAAGAGCTCAAGATCCAGTTTATTCTCAGCTTTGGAGAGTAACAAGTTTGAAACATGATTATTCATGCTACACTCCACCCTCTAATAATGAAACCCTGGTTGATGCACTTAAACGACTAAAACGAGAAAGACAACCTTGGACAACTTCAAGAAAAGAAGCAGTAAAAACAACCATCATGGTAAATAGGATACCTAATGTGTATGTGTGAAATTGTGAGAGTTAGTAAATCAATAATAAGTCCACACAAAACCAATGAGAAGTATTAGATTAAATATTTGAATCAGAAAATTAAACTAATTAAAACAAAACAAATCTCTAAAATCATTCCATTGTTCTCTATTCTCAAGGATCCATTAAATCATATTGGCTCTCAGATTTTGTGTGTGCACTATGATTGTTAGAATGACAATTTGAGAAACGAGATACTATTTAAAATGCAAGAATCTAGTTCCTACATGATTTATCAACAAATGATAATGGTGATATGACAATGGATAATGATGCTAGAGATTATGATGCAAAATGCTATATAAAAGATAAGATGATAAATACAATGCAACTATGAAGTTAAGCCATGATTATAAACTAGAATGATAAAACAATGCAAATTGCTAAAGTGCTCCAATACTCTATGCTTAAACTCTAAATGCTCTAAAGTGATTTTTGCATAATAAGTTTGCTCAAATATGAGATACAAAATGTTGTAGCAAGAGGTTGTATTTATAAGATTTTCAAGGCATCTTGTGATGTGGCAGCAATCAACGGTCAATATTTAAACATGAGAGATGAATGGTGGAGATGGAAAAGGTTAGAAAGAATCATGGAGAATGTTCCCTTGACCAAGGGCAACATACCAAGTGTATGAGGGAATAAAATGTGTGAAAGAGCCAAGTGTCCAAAGTTTGTTTTGGAATTGGTTGAGGATAATTCAATTTAAATATTAGACATATTTAAATTCATGTGACACTTGAGGATGTGGCAAAAAGTGTTGTAGACATGTGACTAAATTTGAATTTGGAATTATTCAAACTTAGTGAGAAGATATTTAATTAAATAAAAACAAACTATTGACATTTGTTTATTTAATTAAATTTAGAAGAATGTGATTTAAGATGAAGAATTCAGAAAAGTGTGAACTATATAAATAAATTGAGAATTTATTTATAAGTAGATGAAATAAAAGGGGTTGTTAATTAAATAACTAGTATTTAATTAATTAATTGTCTTGACCGATTTTAGGTGTATACACCTAAAACTTGTTGGAAAATGTGCCTCAATCTCACAGGTTGAAACCTCTGAGAAAGCACGGTCACTGTGACATTCATGTTGTCTGGCCAACTGACAGTTTAGTAACTTTGTGTTTTGCTCATGTCGCTGAGACAAAGTTGATGTCTTGCCGACTCGGTAAGACATGGGTGCTCGATGTGAGGTCTCGGTGAAAGACAAAAGTCTTGCCAACTGGTGATTGGGGCGCTCAGTATGACTTAGGACCTCGATATGAAGTCCTGGCGAAATCAATGAGTCTCGCCAACTGGTGGATGCTTCGGAACAACATGAAGACTCGGTGAGAGGTCTTGGCGAGAGTGGAATGTCTGGCTGACAGAAGACTTCGGGGTAACTTGAAGGCATTGGTATGATGTCTTGGTGAAAGACGTTAGTCTTGCCAACTACACTTCAGAATGACCTTTGAACTTCTGTATGAAGTCTCATCGAATGGTGATTGTCTCACTGATGAGAATGTTGAGGTCGATGTGTGTTGGAACCTCGGTGTAATGTTTGGGCGAAGAGCGATAGTCTTGCCAACTGATGAACTCTTCGGAATGCCTTGTGATCTTCGGTGTGAGGTCTTGACGACATGACAAAGTCTTAGCGATAGCTCTCTGGACTCGATGTAACCTCTTGTCGATGGGGATAACTCTTGGTGATATCAAATGTTGGTTGTGTTGGCATCGGGGAGACACGGTTAGTGTCTCACTGACATGCCAACACAAGTTGATCACCCTTGACCATTTGAATATTGTCCGACGTGGTGTGATTTGGACAAATCAGAGAAAGCAGGATGTGAACCGTTTGCTGAACTGTTTCTATGCAAAAGTTGGAAAACTAAAAGACAAGGAAGTGGAAACATCTAATGATGTTGGGTTGTATGATTCAGAAGATCTGATCCGACAGTTGGAAAAGAATGAATGTAAAAATGTATACATTAGACGTTCTGAAGAGGGTGCTGATAAGCCAAGGAGCTGAAGAGCTGAGAGCCAGAGAGAAACAATGAGGGCCGAGTGGCTAGCCGAAAGGCCGAGGCCATGAGGTCGAAGCAGAGGAAGAGAGAGGCAGAGTTGTGCTGGAATCTCTCTTGATCATGAATGCCATGGATGATCTCTTTGGGAGAGTTTGCTACCAGTTGTATCCATAATGAACAAGATGTAATCTCTGAAAGGATAAGAGCCTGAAACTATATTGTAACTTTCTGTTGCTGAATAATACAATGGCTTGAACTTTGGAGAGTGGGGTTTTTTACTCGAAAGGGTTTTCCCCACGTAAAATCTTTGTGTTTTGTTTTCTGTAGTAGCTTTCATCTGTGTTGTTGCTTGTTGTTGAATTTACATGTGTTTCTCTCAGAAGGATCAATGTGGGAAATGAACTGTGTCTATTTCTGCTTTAGGACATAGTTGTTTGTGTCTTTGAGGTAATCTAATCGAATTTGAAGTTACCAAAGGCACTACTGTTTGGAGTTTTCATTAGATGCGCTCCTTTGATTTCCTTACAAGTGGTATCAGAGCCTTCTTCCGGTTGTTGGTTCTAGATATTTCTCCTATGAAGATTTCTTAGCTTGATGGGCTGGAAGAATTCTAGAGGAATGGACTGATGTATTGATCTTTTGATGAGTGGAAGCCTTGTGATATTTTGAGACAGCATGCAGCTTGAAGGATGGTCAAGATGGAAAAAGGAGTTGGTCATGTTGTGATCTGTGTCTCCTGGCTGGTAGCGGTATAACCTTGGAGTATGAGGTGGATTTCTTTGCTTTGTGGCTATGTAGCAGTAAAGCTTTCATATTGGGTGTCTGTGTGTCAAGCTCCTGGGTGATATGGAGAAGCCTAGGTTGTTTCTCAGTCATGGAAGAAAGTGCTTATGCTAGGTGGTGGTTCCTGGTGTTGGAAGGCACCGTTTCCTGTTAACCTCAAATGCTTGAAGGCTATGGAGTTAATCATTAGATGATTTGCAAGCTTCTGAAATAGCCTTTCTCTCTTTCTCGGATGCATGTACATGTTGGTGGTTCTAGAGTTGGTCTAAAAGGGGCTTGGATTCTCCTAAATTGGTGGTTTCTTTCTAAGGATGATTTGTA
Organism: Sequoia sempervirens; assembly: GCA_007258455.2. Lineage (NCBI taxonomy): Eukaryota > Viridiplantae > Streptophyta > Pinopsida > Cupressales > Cupressaceae > Sequoia > Sequoia sempervirens. Next base: position 523,510,391 of record VDFB02270651.1, on the reverse strand, counting down.
CTTGCATGGCTCTGTGGTTTTGCAGGTTTTACACGGTTAAGCAAAACTTGTGATCATGTGGAGTTGCTATTAAGCTATTGTCTAGACATTGGCCTTTTGGGGTGTTGTTGGATGAGATAGTTGCAGGTTTGCATGCATGCTTGGTGCATGGCTTGAGGAGGTATGATTTCTTCTCTGCATGGGAGTGTTGGTACGTGTTTTGTCACTTAGCATTCTTGTGGTGGTGCTTGTGGGTTTCTTGATTATGGTGCTCATAGTGGACATGATTGGCAAATCAGATTTGGCGTGATCTGGTGTTTGAGTCATGTTGTCTATGTGATTATTCTCTTTGAGATCTTAGTTTTGCATTTCCAATGAGATGATGGGTTTGCACGTTTCTGTTGAGTGGATCTACAGGTTATGCAATGTTGTGGGTTGTCTTTACCTACATGTTTGCTATGAGACAACTCGGAAGTGGGCTGTCTATATCCATGAGGTTGATTCATTGTTGGTACAAACTTGTTAGTAGCTGGTCTTCTTGTGGTCACTTGTGCATTGGTGTGGTATGGGAGGATGGATACTATTGAGTACCTGAATAGTCAGTTATGGGAACCTGTAGCAGGTGGTCATGATGCTTGGAGAGGTTGGGTGTCACATTTCAGTGGGAGCTCTAGCAGTGACTGTGAGTTCATCACACGGTGGTGAATGGTCTTCTTTAGTGTTGCAGATGTTTCTTGGGATCCTATTGCCGCAGAAGGGTTCTTTCACATTTGCATGAACATTATTTGAAGATGTGCAACATCTTGGAACCATGGAGGATTCTTGGAGTATTTGGCTAAGGTGTTGGTGGTGCTTGATAGGTGATGTTGTTTTTTAAGTCTATTTTCTTTATGTCATGGTATACTCTTGTTTGTGCACTGGAGTTTTGGCATTGTGCATTGTACTTGAGACAATGGTGAAGTCACTTGGAGCTTTGACAGTGATCTGGTAATTATTTGTGTATTGAGTGCTTTGATTACTTGCTTGATACTTCATGATAGTGCAGTAATCCAGCTGAATTTTAGCATGAGATGATCGGTTGCTAGTACTCATGGATACATGAAGAATAAGGTGAGGTTGTTTTTCTCTTATGAGAGAAGTATTGCTGCTTGTTACTCTTGTTAAAGTTTTTCAGCAGAAAGTCTGAGAAGCCTACACCTTGGTTGAACGTGAGTTCGATAAAAGACCTATGAGGAGATAGCTCTTGGATTAGTCATAATGGCTTGTATATCTTGAAGGAGTATTCTCGTTCCCACTCTTGGTCTACTCAGCAGTTTATCTGAGAGGTATTTGGCCCTTTGTATTTTTCAGATGTGTTTTATGTTTACTTTCATGATATGGATCTTGAATTGTTGTTTAATGGTTCTAGAGGATTCATAGTGGAAGTTGTACAGTTTTATTTTATCTCCTTGTTACTAATGAGAATTGGTAGGAGATGTTGTATGGGATGATTTCGTGAAATGGGAATGAACTAGCTTGATCTTCTTAGAGATGCTTACATCCATGTTGTTTGTTAAATTGGTTTGATATTGGTGATTGAACGTATGGATGTTGTTAAGGTTTCTCTTTTGGGTTATGAAGAAGATCATTCTTGACACATCTAGCTGTTAGAAGTGTATGAAGAAGGATGTTCTACAGGAAGATGATGTGTAGAGTTTCTCTCTGTGGCTGTGAAGGTTTGTGGTGAGAGAAATGTCTCTTGTAGCGGTTTTTTGCAGGATGTGCATATCATTGTGGATATTTCCTTGGCACTACATGGTTACATTTTCTATGTGCTGAAATTGGTAGACTTGCGATGCCTTTGATCTTTCAGATCTAGATTACTCAGGCAGTGGGAGTTCCTATATGTGTCTTGTCTTTTTCGACCGGTTGACACTGGAACTTGTATTTGTTGTTAATGGATTGGCATAAGTTTACTAATGGTGATACCTTCAAGGTATGTGAGATTGGATGGAATAGCACAAGCTATGGGTGCTAGTTCCAGTTGTGTGGTTTATCAGTTGGATGGAAGCAGTTAGTCTAATTGGTGTTCTAACTGATGTTTAGTATCTTGTTTCTGGATAATGACTTCACTATTGTGTTCTGATTGAAGCTTTGAAGTTGTTATTGCTTATGTATAGTGTTTGAGCACAGTGAAGTGGTAGTTGTATCTTGTTGATGGTATCACTGGGGTCTTTTGCTTGTGTTCATTGGAATGGTGCTTATACACCTTGGCATTGTATTCTTCTTCCACAGGTGGCATGTTGGAAGATGACAGGATTGTTGCCTGAAGGTGAACATCTTGGATGTTGGAGCAGAATTCTTAATGGAGCATGAGAGCATGTTCAAAATCTATGTGGTTTCTTGGAAGGCTGTGATCAGTTGCCTTATTGACAGTGAGTTGCAATTGGATGCCTGGTCTTTGTTGTAGATTGTCTGGTGGACTGTTATCTGTTGAATCATGTTGATTGGGTGACTTGAGTATTGCGGGGTTTGAACTGGTGAGGCTAGTGTGATCTTAGTTCTTGGTTGTGTTGGAGGTGCCTATGTGATCTTCGTCAAGTGGGAGATTGTTGGAAAATGTGCCTCAATCTCACGGGATGAAACCTCTCAGAAAGCATGGTCGTTGTGACATTCATGTTGTCTAGCCGACTGGCAGTTTAGTAACTTTGTGTTTTGCTCATGTCGCTAAGACAGAGCTGATGTCTTGCTGACTTGGTAAGACATGGGTGCTCGATGTGAGGTCTTGGTGAAAGACAAAATTCTTTTCGATTGGTGATTGGGGCACTCGGTATGACTTAGGACCTCAGTATGAAGTCCTGGCGAAAGCGACGAGTCTCGCTGACTGCTGGATGCTTCAGAACAACATGAAGACTTGGTGAGAGGTCTTGGTGAGAGTGGAATGTCTAGCTAACAGAAGACTTTGGGGTAACTTGAAGGCATCGGTATGATGTCTTGGTGAAAGACGTTAGTCTTGCCGACTACACTTCGGAATGACCTTTGAACTTCGGTATGAAGTCTCATCGAATGTCGATTGTCTCGCCGATGAGAATGCTGAGGTCTATGTGTGTTGGAAACCTCAGTGTAATGTCTGGGCGAAGAGTGATAGTCTTTCCGACTAATGAACTCTTTAGAATGCCTTGTGATCTTCGGTGTGAGGTCTTGACGACATGACAAAGTCTTAGCGATAGCTCTTTGGACTCGGTGTAACCTCTTGTCGATGGGGATAACTCTTGGTGATATCGAATGTTGGTTGTGTTGGCATCGGGGAGACACAGTTAGTGTCTCAATGACATGCCAACACAAGTTGATTGCCCTTGACCATTTGAAGACTGTTGGACGTGGTGCGATTTGGACAAATCAAAGAAAGCAGGATGTGAACCGTTTGTTGAACCGTTTCTGTGCGAAATTTGGAAAACTAAAACATGAGGAAGTGGAAACATCTAATGATGTTGGGCTGGATGATTCAGAAGATCTGATCTGATAGTTGGAAAAGAATGATTTCATAGAGCCTGCAGAGAATGAATGTAAAAATGTATACATTGGACGTTCTGAAGAGGGTGCTGATAAGCCAAGGAGCTGAAGAGCCGAGAGCCAGAGAGAGACAGTGAGGGCCAAGTGGCTGGCCGAAAGGCCGAGGCCATGAGGTCGAAGTAGAGGAAGAGAGAGGTAGAGTTGTGTTGGAATCTCTCTTGATCATGAATGCCATGGATGATCTCTCTGGGAGAGTTTGCTACCAGTTGTATCCAGAATGAACAAGATGTAATCTCTGAAAGGCTAAGAGCTTGAAACTGTATTGTAACTTTCTGTTGCTGAATAATACAATGGCTTGAACTTTAGAGAGTGGGGTTTTTTACCCGAAAGGGTTTTCCCCACGTAAAATATTTGTGTTCTATTTTCTATAGTATCTTTCATCTGTGTTGTTGCTTGTTGTTGAATTTACATGTGTTTCTCTCAAAAGGATCAATGTGGGAAATGAACTATGTCTATTTCGACTTTAGGACATAGTTGTTTGTGTCTTTGAGGTAATCTAATCGAATTTGAAGTTACCAAAGGCACTACTGTTTGGAGTTTTCATTAGATGCACTCCTTTGATTTCCTTACAAAACTGAAGACAAATTTGTAACTCCTGTTGTAAACAAAAATGAGTCTGATGACTCGAAGGAACTTCATGTACCCACTCTGGGTTACCAACTAATTCCTTATTCCAAATTAGAAGTGCAAAGAGAACCCATAATTGGAAGCGACAATAAATTTTAGATAAGGGCTTTGAGATGTAAATATTGTAAAAAATAAATAAATGTAGTGCCAATAAAATATCAAATTTGTTGTGTAACCTTGAATTAAATGTATGAAAGTTAATAATGTAAAAAAGAGACTAAAGAGATGTTTATTAAACATGTTAATTAAGTAATTTAAAGATGTCTCATATGCAAGAAGGTGGAGGGGAAGCAAGACCCTCAGAGACCTCTACAGCCAAATTAGATAGGCTTCTGCTCATGATGCAAGACACCCAAGCCAAACTACGCCATTTGGAGCAAAGGGAAGATAGACACACAAGAACTTAGAATGAGGAACATGAGTCTCAGTTTAGAGACAAAAATACTGAAATAGAACACACACATCAAACTAACAGTGAAGAACATACCTTATCCCAGTCTAGTAAAGATAAAACAGTACGTAGTTTCATCTTTGATGACATGAAAAAGGTTAAACCACCCTAGTATGATGAATCCAAGGCCGATGATGCCACTGAGGCATGGTTAACTAGAATAGAAAAATATTTTGAAATCTAGGATTATATTGAGAATATGAAAGCAATGTGGGGGGCTTACCAACTGACTGGAGAGGTTTATTTGTTGGTGGGAAAACAAGAAGGTTGAATTAGGCTTGACGTTCACCAATGTGACATGGGAGTAGTTTGTAGAAATGTTTAGGCAATGATGGTTGCCTCAGTTATTTTTTGAACAGAAATTGACAGACTTCCAAGAAATGAAACAAGGGGAACTTTTTGTACATGCTTATTGGGAGAAATTTACTCATTTACGCAAGTATGTTCCTTAATTTCAAAAAGATGAAAAGTACAAAATTAGAAAGTTTATTATGGGTCTCAACAATTGTATTGGTTGATTTGTAGATGTTTTGGCTCCTACTACTATGAATGAAGCCTATGAGAAGGTTGCAAGATAGGAACAAAAGCTCAAAAAGGATGACTCCATTAGGGATAGGAATAGAAAGAGGAGAAATTGGTCACAAAAATCCTAGTCATTTAAGAAGAAAGGAGATAACTTCAGGTCCAGGAACAAAAATACAAAAGGGTTTAAAGGAGACCGTTAGGATAAACAGGGAGATAAGAGAGGTTTTGATAGATCCAAAAGAGTCAATGGGGAAAAATAATAGAGGAAATGAAAAGAGAGGACCCCCAGGGGGATGTTATATATGTGGGGGCGAGCATTATTCCAACCAGTGCCCCACAAGAAGTCAGGGTGGATAGAAACAAAGAAACCTTTACCTCCGCAACAAAAAACATTTCAGAAGAGAATCGATGCAGTGGTGGACAATAGACAAGCATAATATCAGTTTACCTCAATAGAGACTCTAGGTATGCTAAATGGAAACCCCATAACTGTACTCATAGACACAAGAGCTATGAAAAATTTCATTTCTCCTAAAATGCTAAGCAAGTTTCCTAAAAGAGCAAGATTTATGGCTAATTCTTGGATTGTTGAGTATGCCAACTAATCGAGAGCTCAGGTAGAGCAATGTTTATTTGAAGCCGAGGTTGAGCCTCTAGGCCTTACCATAGAAGTAAATTTATATGTAGCACCCCTAGGCACCTATGATGTCATTCTAGGCATGAATTGGTTGGGAAAATACAAATCCAAGGCTAAATGCTATGTAAAAATAGTTGAGTGTGAGGATGACCTAGGAAATAAAGTGTTGGTGCAAGGCACTCATCATGAGGTCAAGTTGTGACAACTCTCCATTATACAATTAAAGCGAAGTGGAAGTGTTAGATCTTCACAGTAAAAATGGAGGAAATTAGTAAAAAAAAAGAAATTGCTTACTATGATGACCTAGTGATGTATGGAACTAGCTATTTCCAAGGGGAAAGATCAACGAAAAATGAGAAACCAAAGGAATCCTTTGAAGAAAAATATCCTTATCTTTGGGGTTATCAAGTTGTATTTCCTAAAGAGTTACCCGAGTTACCACCAAAGAGGATATTCAATTTCCATTGAGTTAGTACCTGGAGCAACACTAGTATCGAAAGCTCCCTATTGTATGACAACTGTAGAAATCATGGAATTGAAGGCCCAATTACAAGAGTTACTAAGAAAAGGTTTGATTAGATCTAGTGTGTCGCTGTGGGGGGCACCAGTAATATTTGTTAAGAAAAAGGATGGTACCCTTCATCTCTGCATAGATTTAAAAATGCTAAACAAGTTAACCCTCAGGAACAAATACCCTCTACCCCGCATCAATTATTTGTTTGATCAAATGCACAGAGCAACAATTCTCTCTAAAATAGATTTTCGATCAGGGTATCACCAGTTAAGGCTTAGAGATGAGGACATCCACAAAACAACCTCTAAGACTCGTTATGGGCACTACAAGTTCACAGTATTACCATTTGGGCTTACTAATCCCCCAATTGCATTTATGAACCTGATGAATAGTGTGTTCCATGACTGCTTGGATAAGTTTGTTCTAGTATTCCTAGATGATATTCTAATTTACTCTAAGAATGAAGAACATTATTAGTATTTGTAAATTGTTTTATAGTGCTTGTGTAAAAACAAGTTATATGGGAAGTTATCTAAATGCACCTTCTTCAGAAAGAAGTACAATACCTGGGTCATATCATCTTAGAAAAAGGTATTACTTTAGATCCAGCTAAAATAAAAGTGATAACAAAATGGCCCACCCCCAAGAATGCGCATGAAGTGAGAATCTTTATGGGCTTAATAGGCTACTACAGGAAATTCGTAATGAACTTCTCGTGTATAGCATACCCAATTAAATCACTCCAAAGGAAAGGGAAAATTTTTGTATGGACAAAAAAGTGTTAGAAAGCATTTGAGCTCCTTAAGGAGAAGCTAGTCATGACACCAATATTAAAAGTACTAGACCCCGAGGGGAAATTTTTGGTAGTAATTGATGCATCAAGGGAAGGACTAGGTGGGGTACTAATGTAGAATGGTTAGGTAATAACTTATGAATCCCAAAAACTTAAAAGTTATGAACAAAACTATGCACCACATGATTTGGAGCTCGCTACTATAGTACATGCTTTACAAATGTGGCATCACTACCTACTAGGAAAACCATTTGAGCTTTGATCAGATCATTTGGGGTTGAAATACATATTTACTCAACCTAATCTCAATGCAATGCAAAGGTGATGGTTGGAATTAATCTCAGACTATGATTTTGAGATTAACTACATTAAAGGGAAAGAAAATTAGGTAGCAGATGCTTTGAGCTGTCGACAACATGTTAATGCGGTAACCATAGTGTATTCAGATTTTAGAAACCATGTGCTACATCAACTAAAGAATGGAAGATGTTACCAATAGGTAAAGCAAGCTTTACAACTCAATTCTCAAGATCCAAGGTATGAGGGGTTCAGAATAGAAAGCGATGAGTTACTAAGGTACCAAGGTAGAATGTACATACCCAAAAGCATCGAACTTAAAAATTTGACTTGGAAAGAAGTACACTTTGCACCATACTCTGGACATCCTGGAGTTACTAAACTTCTAGCAGATATTAAACTCCTATATTTCTAGAAGGGAATGAAAAAGGATGCTGCAAGATTTGTGGAAAGTTTTTTAGAGTGCCAAAGAGTTAAGGTTGAACATCAACACCCCACAAGATTGCTACAACCCAACACAATACCTAATTGGAAATGGAAGATAATTAGTATGGACTTCGTCCAAGGTTTGCCTATGTCAAGAAACAAACATAACACTATATTGGTAGTAGTAGACAAACTTACCAAGGTAGCACACTTCATACCAGGAAACTTAACAGATGGTGCGCCAACTATTGCCTATAAATTTGTGCAAGAATTATTTTGATTGCACGAAGTACCTGAGAAAATAATATCTGATAGTGATGCTAGAATGACGTCCATATTTTGGAAAACCTTGTTTACAACCTTGGGTACACAACTGAACATTAGTTCCTCCTACCATCTTGAAATAGATGGTCAAACAGAAAGGGTCAACTAGATACTAGAGAATCTTCTCTAAATGTACTGCATGGATCAGTAGTACAAATGGGAGGACTATCTTCCCTTAGTTGAGTTTGCTTATAAAAAATCCTATCAGTCATCAATAAAAATGGCACCATTTGAGGCATTATATGGAAGGAGGTGTAAAAATCCTATCAACTAGGATAAGCTAGAAGATAGGATAATCCTTGGTCCAAAAATGCTCTCAAAACTGGAAGATCAAGTAAAGTTGATCAGAAAAAGGTTAGCATAAGCTAATGATCAACAAAAAAGCTATGTAGATGCAAATCGAACAATTTGAAGTTGGAGAGAAAGTACTTCTTCACGTCAAACCTCATAAAAGTGCCATCAAATTTGGAAAATCAACCAAACTTGCACCCCAATATGTTGGACCATTTAAAGTCCTAGAAGTTATCAATCTAGTTGCTTATAAAATTTCTCTACAACTAGTTATAAAATTGCATGATGTTTTCCATGTTTCATTTCTTAAAAAATATGTATCTAATTTTGCACATTTAATTGATTGGAACTCCTTACAAGTACAGGACCCAGGGGTATTCATGATCGAGCCAATCAGGGTGCTCGAGGTATGTAAGCATCACTTACGTAAAATAGAGGTTACCCAGTGTAAGGTCCAGTGGGACCAGTAATTGGAAGACAGTGCCACCTGGGAAGACTTCAATGAAATGCATCCAAAATTTCCTCATCTATTTAATGTTTATAATAGTTAAACTTCTTTCATTATATTTGGACAAACAATGAAATTTTTTGTTACTTATATCATACTCTAAATCATCGAGGATGATGATTCACAAGGGGAAGGATATGTTACATCCCACTTGTGCCCTAGTTATTTTGATGTGATGCCCTAGCTATTTTGATGTGATGCCCTAGCTATTTTGATGTTGTGCCCTAGATATTCTAAATTGTGCCCTAGTTATCTCGATGTTGTTTCTCAAGCATGTAAATATATATGTTGTTACTTAGCTTGTTGAATGGAGATGTACAATGTATATATAACTAGTTTAATTATGTTCATTTGATAGATGTTTTCATGCTTACATAGATGTAGATGCAAAGATGTAATGAGATATCAAAATAACTACTTGCTTTTGACCTAGTAGTTGTAGGAAATATTGTCTCCAAAGGGGGAGGAAAAGTATCATCAAGTACGAGAAGTAATGAAAGAGAAGTCTAGTGCCATTTGAAACCTAACCTATAAGTTTGTAACTGTCATTTGAGTAGGGGTTGGAACTAAAAGTCCAAAGTTGTCAGGTAAAACACAAGGTTGACCCTAGGTGTTAGGATCATCTAACCTATGTTGTTGGTCATGTAGCATCACCTTAGTATTTCTTTTGAATTTAAAATTAAAATTTAATCTTTAAAGACATTGTCTTTTGGGTAATCGTTTAAGGGCTCTCAAAAATATTTAGTTTTTATTTAATTGATCTAATATAAATGAATTAAATTTAATAAATATCGTTAATTTCAAACATATATTTATATAAAGAAAATAGAAGAAATTACTAATAATATTCTTATTAGAGGATAGTCATCAAATACTCATTATTAATAAATAAAAGAATAATCCTTACGCAATAAATAAGGGTGAGTTATATGTTTTAAAGGCATTTTCTTATGTAAATACTAATGCTTAATGTTCCCATCAATATGAAAATAAACCTTTACGTCGGGGCGCTGAATTAGGAAGCTCTATGTATGTTTTTTTTACATCGATAGCTATTCCTAATTGCCCTTCGTTAAATTTATCTCGGGTAATAGGAAACCATGATAAAATAATTTGGAATGGTGTATTGGAAAGAAAACATGAGTTTTTGTTAAAATGCCTTAATAATCATGGAGAGAAGTGGAGTAAGGTGGCAAAATTTTCGCACAACGTGAGAGAGGAATCTCGAGCTAGCTATTTCTTTGTGAAATCTTTCATTTCTTAGGGAATCGTTTCTTGGAGTCGAGCAAGCTCATTCAGAGGTGAAGTTATGGAGAATTCATTTTTATTTTTAGCTTAAGTTTTGAGGAGGAGACGGGAGGCTAGGAAGCTTGAAAGGGAAAAGTAGATGATAGGATAGCAAGCAAAGATTTGTCTACAAAGTAGTGAACTTATTATTTTAGGTGGAAAGGAGAGAACAAAGTCATGAAGGGGAGCATTGATAGTGCAGGTTAAGGCAACACTCCTTGGAATCAATTTTTTTGTACTTGCTTGAGATTAGATTGTGAAAGGAGGGAACAAAAACTTATGGCTGAGAGAGAGAGAAAAGTTGAAAAGAGTGGGAAATAAATTCTTGAAGTTCTTCAATCTTGTATTCTCCTTGAGTATGCAGAAAGAGAAGGAAACAATCCAACACGGGATCATTGTGGGAGCAATGCAGTTAGAAAAGAGGGACATTCACTGGGCTAAACATGCATTTTCTAGTCTTAAGGCTTTGTTTCTTTCAAATTGAAACATGATGCTTATAAGCTCTTAATTCTTTTCTTTCCATTAAATTACCGTAGCAATGAAAGATTTTGAAAGGATAAAGGAACCAGTTATGGGAAGATTTAGTTGCACATTTTCTTATACATGTAAATCTTCATTGATTTTCCTAAGTTCTTACTTATGTGTGTAGTATTTAAAATTAATAAAAGGCCAGTTGAGAATAGATGTACTGTATCTTCCCATGAGAATGACTCTTTGATTGGTCTCCTAAAAGTTGTACTAAAATAAATGTGGGTTCTAGGAATATATGTATATATAAATGAAGAATTCTTAGTTCCAACAAAGGGAAAACATCTAACTCAACCTTGGCAATTTGTTCAATAATATAGCAATTTGAGTGGGAGGTTCACTTCCTAGAAAAAGAAAAGCTATCTTTACCTTGAATGGATGAAACCCTTTGTATTGAATGCTAACTCTTAGATTTATTGCAAGAACGCCATGGTTATTTTTATGAACTCTTAGATGAGTAACTTGAACCTATCAAAACATAATTCTTAATTATAAGTTATCTAAGAATGAGCAACTAGAAACATTACGAGGCAAGTTGTCCTCTTAGTGAAAGATTGAATCCTTGCTTACCTTGTGCTAAAAGGTTGTGAATTAAGTAGAGTTCTTGAAAAATAGTTTAAAACACTTATAAGAACCAAATGATATCCTCATGAGTCAGTATGCAGTAGCATAAGAGACCAGTGATTTTTTTAGTGGCTAATATTCACCAATTGGCCAATAGTTGAAATTTGGGAATCCAAAATTGGCTAATAGTTTGAGCTACAATGTGACTTGAATCACCACATTTTTACAAAATTTTATTTTAGTCTTTATTTAAATCGCCAAATAATTTATTTTATTAAAAAATTTAACTCAAAAATTCACCACAATATTCAATACATGATTAGATCAAATTTTCCTAAATTTTATAAATTATAGTAGAAATCTATATTAATTCGCCAATAGTATATCATAATTATTAGTTGCTTTAGGACCATATTTCTAATTTTTAGTTTCCACCATGTTGATTTATAATATAATCTAATGGCCCTTGTTGTATTCCATGAGGTAATGTACCCATGACCTATAATGCTCATGGGGCCCACAATTTTGCGTCTCATGAGCATTATAGATTATGGGTAAATTTTACATTATAGAGTACAATGAGGATCATTAGATCAATGATCTAAAATCAATTTTGAGCCCCATGAGAATTACAGGTCATGGGTACATTTTAACTTCCAAAATACAATGTGGGCTATTATATTATATTTTAAAACAATGGTGGAAAGTAAATATTATAGTCTACCCCTTCAACCCATCGATAAATTCCACCCTGGGGCCCCTACTTTACTATGAGAATTATTTTTAGACTAGATAGATTCACCATCATAATTAATGCATTTTCCTATTATTTTTCAAGATTCACCAAAATTTTCAGCAAAATTTTAGTGATGTAAAAAAAATTTCCAATAAAATTAATATTTTTTTCAAAAAAATGGAAAGATTAGCCATTAGAAATTAATATTTTTTCCTAAAAAATTGAAAGATTTTCCAAGATTTTATATCTTTTTTTAAGGGGGGTTTCTTAAAGTTATCACTGTAAGAAACAGACATAAAGGTTAAATTTCATTATATGACTTCTTGCCGAGTAGGGTGATAAACTTGACTACATGACTTCACTGTGCCATGTTGCACTTATTTAAAAACATTGGCCAAGGTGATGCAACTACCTGATAGTGTGAGTCAATTTTCTTTGTCCCAAATATGCACCCAATCAAAGGTCATACTAGTTAGGAGTTTCCTATAGTGTATGACCGACTAGGGATTGTGTAGGGTCAAACACCAGTCTCAGATGGCATTAGATTTTCCTTCCATTAATTCTTTGAGAAGGGCCAGGCCTTCCAGTAGGAAATGGTATGGGGGACTAGTTAGTCCGTGGATGGGTGGAAAAGCACCCTGATGATATTTTTCCTCCTTAGTTTTAGCAGTACAAGATGATTAAAGTTCCAGATGGATTAGACGGATTTCAAGGAACACTATAATGTCAATTAACTCTGTGTATCTATGAAATGGTTACTTAAATAGTTATTCCTTTCAATTATCTTTGGTGCATTTCAATTGAATCAGTTTAAAGTTCATGTTCTTCCTTTTAAAAACACATATTGCTGCCTTGTATCAGTTTACTCATGTATTTCAGTTTATGCAAGTTTATATTTGAATTAAATGTTGCACTTATATTATTTTCTTAGTTGTAGTATGCTACATTAAGGTCTAAGCTCAATTGGCTAGAGAATGGGGATGAAGGTTCCAACTTCTTCTTTAGATACCTAAAGGAGAATAATGTCAAGAAACAAATTGAGCAAGTTCAGATAGATGGGGTGGCATTCACTAATTAGGAGGACATTAAGGGCCATTCTTCAATTTCTACAAGAATCTTTTCACCTCTGAAAGCAACATTGAGGGATTCTCTAATGCAAGAAGCCTAATTAAAATAATCATTCCAAAAAAGTTAGGAGGGAAAGAAGCAATATTATCCTTGCAATGAAATATCCAAAGAGGAAATAAAAAGAGCAATATTATCCTTGAAAAATGATAAAACCCTTGAAGCAGATGGAGCCCCAACTGAATTTTACAAGGTATTTAGTGACTTGATTGTAGATGATATTTTTCTAGTGTACAAAGAGGCTCTAGAAGTAGGTTATTTGGGAAGAAACATTGACAAGGTCATTATAAAATTGCTCCCCAAAGAGGGAGACAAAACTCTAATTAAGAACTGGAGACCAATAAATCTGCTAAATGTATCCTATAAAATCCTAGCAAAGGTGGTGGAAAAAATATTGGTAAATATCCTACCAAAGTTCATCAATAGAACCCAAACTAGGTTCATTAAATGCAGATACATATTGGAGAATTTAATTACCAATTGAGAAGCAATGGACTGGGCAAGGACATCCAATCAAGAAGTGGCAATGTTACTACTTGAATTTGAGAAGGCATATAACAAGGTGGAATGAGCATATATTAGATTAACTCTTGAAGCTTTTGAATTTCCTAAAGCCTTTTGCAACATGGTGGTTACACTATTCAAGGATGCGGTGGTACAGGTTGATTTCAAAGGTTCCCTTATAAAGGAGTTTTCTCTAGAAAGGTCAATTAGACAAGGCTGCCCTCTGGCCCTTGCCTTGTTTTTTATTGTATCAAATGCCTTGCACTACATCCTTAGGGCTAACAATATCAACCCAAAGATAAATGGTATAATCCTTCCAAATAAAAATGAGCTGCTTAATATCCAATTTGTAGATGACACTACATTATTCCCTTTGCTAAATGAGGCTAATATTTCCAACTTGATGGAGAATTTAAATACATTTTGTGTTACCTCAAGATCCAAAGTATCCCTCTCCAAATCCATCATGTTAGGTTGGCAGGAGAAACCTCTAGATTGGTTAAATAAATTTGATTTTCAATAGGGAGGTCCACAAAAATAGGTCAAGTATTTGGGCATCCCATTTTTTGTATACCCAAACCTAAAAGAGATGTGGCTATGGATCTTAAGGGAAAAATTACTAAAAAAGATTGGAAAGTGGAACAAGCGACTCCTATCTTTGGCAAGAACTCAAGTTTGTTAGAAATTTTTATCATCTTACAACTTATATTTTGCTTTTGTGTGGCTGTTTAATAGTTACCAATTTGATGAAATACAAAAAAGAGAGGATTTTTGTGGTCAAATGGAAAAGGTAGAAGAAAAAAGCATGTAGTTAAATGGAATTGGTGTTGTTTGAGTAAGGTAGAGGGAGAGCTTGGGCTAAAAGACCTAAGAATCCAAGGTATAGCCTTGGCAGCCAAATGGATCTTCAAAGCATTAGAAGGGGAAGAACCTTCAAAAATTTTGGTTAGGAATACTATCCAAAGGGAAATCCCCAAGCATGCAAAGGCTTGGAAAGGCCTCCCTCTTTGTGACCTCCTTAGCATATTTCATCCTATATCCCCTGAAGGCTCAATTGTGTTTAAAAGCATCTAGAGAGCATGGGAGCATATCAAGGAACACATTTTAAACTCTCAATATATCAAGAACAATATAGTCTCCACCCATAGATCAATTTGGTGGAACCTTGTGCACAATGGTAAGCCACTAGAACTCTTGCAAGGCTGCTCTACCAAAAACTAGGCTAACAAAGGAATAAATCTCTTTTATGATATCTTCAAAGATGGGTATTTTAAAGACTAGAATTAACTAAGTACTGAGTATAATCTTCCTACGACCAAATAGAGATCTTACTCAACAATAAAGGAAGCATGTAAAGGAATGAACCCCCTAGTTGAATGTAATCCTAATATAGAGTAGTATAAAGAACTTAAATGGAGTGATGGAACCAATCTCACTAAAATCAATGCTAAATTAATATACAACACTCTTATCTATCAAAAAGAAACATTAAACCACTTAAACAGTGTGTGGAATACTGAAATGAGCAAGAATGAATGGTCCAAAGTTTTTACAAATAATTGGTCACATGTAATTGAGCCAAAGAAGGCTTTCTTCAAATGGTTTCTGATCTTTTAGAGAATACCTTGTAAAATAAATTTTGAGGACATTGAAATATGTAGCTTATGCAGGGTGGTTGAAATAATAGAACACATTTTTTGACTATATATATGCAAAGGAGCTATGGAATTTTTTCTGCCAAAATTAGTTTATTTGGGATGTTAATTGCAAACCTAGACCTGAAAAAATTATATTATTCAAAGACAATAAACTTGGAAAAGATATCACATTATTTTGGTCATGTGTTTCTACTCAAATTCTTTGGACTATTTGGAAAGAAAGGAATGCTGAGATATTTAATGGAACAAGGAGGGAACTTACTAAGTTTGTTAAGAGACTCACATTGTATAACATTGCATTGCAGGTTACAATGGTCCTATGAAGGTATCCAAATTCAAGTTCCTCAAATTGATGGAGGAGGGAACATTATGAATCAACCTTCATGAAGTTAGATATGGACACAACTGGCAGGTGGGACAACCTAGCACAATTTTTTTTCTCAAAGCCCTAGAGGTGTTTCAAAAGGAATTCAATGAGAAAGTGATCAAAGATACTCCTAGTGCAGAAGCTTCAGCGTTACTTAGCATTGAATATTTTACTAATGAAGAAATTTTTGTAGCAGAAACTCTTTTAGGGATGAAGGACCTAGTGTAGGAGGACAAAGTGGCTACAATTCCATGATGCAAGGATAGTCTACTTTTGTTTTTGGTAGTAGGCATGGAATGGGTATATATTGCAATGTAATATTTGACTTAGATATGATGTAAAGTTGTATATGGGAAATTTAATCCATTGATATAATGTATATATGTATATTTGCAATGTAACTCACTGATATAATGTATATCTATAGATAAGCTATGTAAAAGGGCTCAAGGAACTGCTTGGGGATTTAATAGAATATGTAAGGGGATAGATACATGCAATAGTACTACAACAAAAATAGACTATAATTTTTTGGTGTTTCAACTATATCTAATATAAAACTTTTACCCTTTTAGAAAAACACCAAAAAATAAAGCTATTAAACTATTTTCAAAAGGAATTTGTACCATCCAACATCTTGTCTCACTAGATCCCATTCTTACTTTGTAACAAAAATTCCATCATGTGTATTTAGATATACCTTCTAATATATTCATACAAGAGTTGATATTTGATGTTATGTTCCAAAATTTTGGGCTTTATTGTCCATATACTTGGTGAAAATATCAATAGTAAAATTGTTATGCCACACTTCAAAAAATACATCAACTAGATCTTGTATAGGGTGTTTTAAATTTTCCCCATCTCTTACTAATCTTAACTATAGTTGGGGCCATTAATCTTCCCCACACTTGGATTTTCATACTTTCGATAATTTAGGAACCTAGGATTGAACACATGATTGTGACTTTCCTAAATGGTGCCTATATAATTAGAGGTTACCATTATGTAAGAAGCATGTGCACCTAAGTAATTTGTATCCCAATTCATATATGTTGATTAATTAAGCCTTTCAAACATATTTTTGGACTTTTCCTTGTGTTTAGGCGACCTAGAAGTGGAATTGTAGCATGTTTTCTCCTTTCCATCCATATTTCTTCTCCTAAAAAATTGCTCTTTTTTAGGGATAAAACATCCTAGCCTATTGATATTGCTATATTATGTAATTTCTTTAGAGTTTCTATTATTCTTCATTTCTAAGTTTATAAACATTATTTTTCTTTATTGAAGATACTATATATAATTTTATTGCAATAGATAAACTAAACATGGTTTCTCTAGTGTACTTATCAATGTAGGTCCAAGATAAGAAGGTTGCTCTTGAATTTTAGGATTTGAAGGATTTTCTCAATCATTAGAGAGAACCCTAATATACTATGAGTTGGCTTCCTTCTAGAAAAATATTCATTCCACCCTCCTCTTGACCCATGTAGGTGATGCCACTTCTTATTACCTCATATGTAGTAGCAAGGATATTTGCATCTCCATGTGGTAAGGCTTTTCATCATAAGAAAAGTAGCATTGAAACCATAATTATGATTCTACCAATAGGGTGGTGTGTTATTTTCCCCTTTGTTATGCAATATTTTCAAGATGGGTGGGAAGTTCCTGGTTCTCTACCTAATGAGCACTCAAAGTGGGAGGTACCAAGATGTGGCGATCCCCCAACCACCTCCTATTGTTTTTTCTTTTTCTTAATCTTGTTTATTTTGTTTATATTTTAGAATCTATTTTTTTTAGTATATTTAATGTTCTAATCGTTGGAAAATGGTTAGTGCTCCCCTTGAGATTCGTGACAAGGGAATAATCACCTCTTGTGTGATCCATGCCTCTACTGTTTGTATTGGGCATTGATAGATCGATCTTTTGGCACAACAACAAACTAGGACCAACAATTGGTATCAGAGCATTGGGTCATAGGTTTGAATCCCCTCAAGTAATGCTGAGGGGGAGATTGTTGGTAAATGGTCAACACTCCCCTCAAGATTCATGACAAGGGACTAACCATCTCCCATGCAATCCATGTCTCTACCATTTGTATAAGTCATTGATAGATTGATCTTTTGGTGCAATGAAAAACTGGGGCCAATACTAATTCATTCATGCCAATTGGACATCTTTTATTATAAACATTCTACTATAATTCTTGTTAGGATTAAGGGGGAATTTACGTTGTAATCCTATGTATTATTCATGCATGTTCAATACTATTGGAAATTGTCCTTGGATGCCTAGGGTGGAATTAGAAATTAATTTGTAATTTAGATTCTCTTAGGGTCTTGATATTAGTTTTCATATGTATTGGTGAAGGGAAGGTGGAGAATAATGATGGTGGTTACTATTGAAATTTAGATCACTAAATTTATTTTCACAATTCTATGTGCTAGGATTGAAGAGTGAGAATCTTGTATGACAAGATGGGCCCTACATGAGTTATTTTTTTTTATATATTTTCTAATTCCTCTTGGATTTTTTTATAAAACTTCATCTTATCTATTATCTACATTCTACCATAAGAACTCATCATTATTCTCCCTTACTATAGGCCTTACTATTTTTCTCTATAAATAAACCTTGAAAAATATTCCTTCCCTACATTCTTCATGGTATTTTGTTGAGTCCATTTCCTATAATATTCCATTTATAGAACATAAAATACATTATAGAAAACTTCCGTAGAAATTTAATGAAATTTTTTAAGCACCCAACACCTTCACATATTGCACCTTAAGGAATCACACACTTCCAAAATATACTACTATTAAGGTTAAAATACACCATACCAAGAGACTAAACAAGGTAATATCCAAGAAAAGCTAACCACTTGTATTTTCCCCAAAAAAATATATCATTAATATCTCATTATAGAATGATAAAACTTAAATTATGTAACCACCATAAACATTAGAAGGCCTAAGCATAGATTACCTAAAAAATTAGTCATACAAGAAAAGGACACTACAACTATTGTAGGTCTATAGCAGGGTGTAGGGATTAGCAACATAGTTTATATGTTTGGGACGCTGAAGGCTCAATTCCTATTCAAAATTATTAGCTTGGATGACAAGGTGCATCATAACTCACCTATGTTGGTTTAGAGGTCACTATTTTAGTTTAGTAGATCACCATCATGACTTCTAGGTGAAGACTATTTATGTTCAAATATCTAAATTCTAGAACCTTTCTTGATGTTTCCCATTTTCTTCAACATTTTTATTGTATTGACCATAAATAATGAATGCACACTCTCACCTTATTATATTTAATTTATGTAATAAAAATTTCATTTCCTAGCTTTAATGTATTTTTATAGGCTTATTATTGTTGATTTAATTTACAATAAAATAAATGAATATATGAATTTAGTAAAATATAAAATAAATAGGTAAAACACTTTTTATTTCTAAAGGTAGAAAAATTTATACCATACATGCTTGGAATACTTACCTATTGTAATAATTATGTAAGTGATATGCAAATAAAGGATGCCCCCACTTTTTTCCTTCAATTGGAGTAATCATGAGTGCGTATAACCTATAAAATCAATCAATGGCCTCCCAAGTTACAAGATCAAGTGGAAAGCATAGTTTAACATATAATAGCACATGTACTAAGAAATAGAAAAAACTTATGTCAAAGATAACCACAAGATGTCTCACTTTAATTGTTTCCCCCAATGAGAGTATCATGATTTATACCATACTACCCAAGTGAAGTAGGAACTGACGGTGTCTCTCTATGAACAAAGATGACATGTATTGATAGTAATTTGGATGTAGTCTTTGGAGAAATTGATTTTTCTTATTGTTAAGAGGTACTCTTAGATTCTTCTTTTGTAATAGTTACCTCATTTTGAATCTTATTATATACCTTTATTTCTAATTCAAGAATACCACCATATATTACTTCAATGATATGTATATGTATGTATACAATACCTTTATTTTTACCATGTTTTCTATATGATGTGCTAGGTGACCTGTTGTCTAAAAAAAATTAATTCTTATTGGTTCTTATAATAATATTACCTATCATGATAAGGTGTTATATGTTTACAACCACTATCTTAAACTTATATCACATGTATATCAATAAGATCCTTTATTTTGTGTTTGAGTTTAATGTATCTATTCATAATTTATCCGTGTATCCAATGATAGTCACACAAATAATTATTAATTTAATTTTTTACAGGTCTATACATGCTAATAGATTTATGGGAGGCAACTTCATAAATTATTCTTGAAAATTTTATTTCAATAACACATGTTACAGGTCTCTTAGTTTATTGATTTTCCTTTTATTTTTTCCTTCTAACTTAATGATGTGATCATGATGAATAATTTTAATTTATTATATAACATCATGCTCATGTTTAGTTTCTCATGTTGTATAGTAGGATAATGATATGAATCCAAATGATATTCATGCACTCTAGATGATGCCTCATAACAAGATGTGAAGCAGTCTATAGAATGCTTATTGTGAACGCCAAAAACTATAGTTTCATAGTTACTTGATGCTAAAAGATTAGTATGATCCTAAAATCACTCATTAGGGAAAAAATTTAAATAAAACCCCCATGTTGTGTGTTAGGTTTATGTTAAGTTAATCAATTTATATAAGGAAATAACACCTTAGAATAAATATGTAGGCTAATTAATTAATTATGGCATTCAATATTAGAATTAACCTTAAAAGATATAATTATAGACATGAATCTAGCATTAATTAATATATAATTGAAATAAATCATGGAATAATTGTGTACCTTTGATCTAGATAGAAGCTGACCAATTTAACTATGACATATGGTTGATACCTATAATTTGAGAAAATGTTTATCATGAATAGGATGCAATGAATATACTCTATAACAAATGGAATCGTATGAATTATTAAATTAAGGCCAAAAGAGTAATATTAAACCTCCTAAGGGTAGCCTTGGTCCATTTGGGTGGCCTTGAGATTTTTAGTTAGCCCTAAACTTTGATAAATTAAGTATTCAACACTTATAGAAGCTGTTGCTTTTGTACATACCAATAGAAAGTTAAGTGGCGTTACAAATCACAATAGGAACTTACTATGTGAATGGGGGATCCTTAAGATTTTCTTGATGATAGCTCTTAAGCCTTATCAATTTATTTAATGATTTTGTGATTATTTGAAATACATGATAGAAAATGTATGCAACATATGTGCAAGTAGCTTACAATGTTGTGTTGCAATGATTTAATGAGTTCTTAACACTTGACACAATAAATGAAGTGCAACTTACTATTATACCAAGTGTAAAAATTAGGTTTTAATATTTTTGATTCAAGAGTTGATATAATTGCAATAGCTAAGGGAAATGCAATGTTAGGCACATAGGTTTTCTATAATTATATATAATTGAGTGCATGAAGTATGGTGGTCATTATTAATATCTCATGATGGAAATGACCTATAATGATTTAATTTTTTACAATTCTTAGATGCATAACTTGACATTTTTGGCATGCAAGCTAGTGAGTTAGTAAAACTAGGCTAAGTTGTTCTAGGGCTATAATACTTTTAAATTTATAATTGAAAATCTCAAGGTCTCAAGAGTGGCCATGAATTAGGTAAAGGATACAAGGAAAACCATAAATTAGGTAAAAAACCATGAATACAAGAACTAATACTGATATAAGCAAAGGTGAATGGTAATTTTGAATGAAATTAAGTCTAGGCTAGTAATTTCCAACTAGGAAAATATCATGGGCTAAGACTATGTACTTAGGACATCAAAGTAAATAATCATAAAATAATATGGAAAAGTGTAAGGGTATGCACTTTTTGGCTCTACAATATGGTATGTTAAATGAGATTAAGGGTCTCTAGACATTTGATTACAAAAGATAATTAAAGGTAAATGCACCTTTCAACCTTATAAATTTTAGATTTAATGATTTAATTTTTATTAAGTAAATTTGATATATTATTTTATTTATCTTCTTGAAATACAAATGAAATCCATTTGCATTTGTACTTGTATACTTTAGATTTTACGCATATCCATTTAATAATTTGTAGTAGTTGAACATTAACTAAACTACACTAGTTAAAGAGGCATCTACTAAATATTTCTACCTAATTGAAGATAAAGAACACAAACTCTTTGAATATATAGGCTAATAAATTAATTAAAGTAATGAATTTAGAAAATAACTTGATTTTAAAATAAAATATATATTAAATGACTAAATTAAAGTATACAGGTTGATGTAAAAAAAGATTGACTATGAAAGAGGATATATATTCAAAATGGGAGTCTGTATTTAGATATAGAAAATTAAAATGAATATATTATGAAATCTAGAACTGTGTGTAGACATAGATCAAGGATTTAAGTGCAACCTTAAACCTCATAAGTATGAATATAAACCTTTTGTATAACACTAAACATTGCTAGATAGGGTTTTAGTGTCTTGTGATTGCTTTCATTTGTATACACCTACAAGTGAAAAATAGTATCAAGAAACACTATTGGAACTTATTATGCTAGAGAGAATAACTCATCTAACTTCCCTCCTCATGCCTTAGTCAAGCCCCATTAATAAAATTAATAAATTTATAATTTACTTGGAAGACATGCTAAGCATCATATATAACATATAGTTAAGTATCTAAAAATAATGTTTTACAATGATGCTAAGTTATTGGGATAACAATGCAATCAAGTGCCATGGATATTAAAGTGATAGATTAAGTAAAAGATCTAGGGTTTTGATATTTCTTGATGTAAAGTGATGAAAACTAGGATGATTGAAATAAAAGAGGGGTTAAAATTTATTCAAACAAGAAGAAATACAAAGCAAGGGCATGAAAAAACCTTAGATCAAGCTCCACTAAGTGATCTAATTGCTGAGACAAACCCAAAGGTAATTGACCCTTATCCACAATATTCCAGTTTTGCATTTGATCAGAAGCCCATTTGGCCAGACAATCCGTAATGTCATTCCACTCCCTAGGGATATGTGTGAAAGTAACAGAATCCAAAGAAGCACACAAACTAAGAATTTGGTTAACAACCAAAACTATCTGCCAACTAACAACCTCAAAATGTTGTCGGGTCAACAAATGCACCACCACCTACGAATCAAATTCACAAATGAGCTTGCTTCATCCAAGAGCACAAGCATGCTCCACAACATATAAAATAGCAAGAGCCTCCATCAAATTATTAGTATGATGACCTTTATAAATAGAAAAATTAAACTGAACAGTCCCCAAGCTATCTCTACCAACCCCACCAATTCCAATAAGACTAGGGTTTCCTCAAGAAGACCTGTCTGTTTTGATTTTCAGAATGACCTATGGTGGAGGACTCCACCTCCCCACCCTATTTAGCTTCCGAAGAGGATATCTACATCTATTTCTCATGAGCTGGCCATGAGGAGGAGGAGTGACAACTAAGATGATTGATGAAAAGACTAAGTACTAATATATTTGTGACTATTGAGTGATTCATTTTTAGAATAGATGTGGATATTGTCCTAATGATGGATGATTGAAATGACCAAAGGGTGATACCATTTTATAGAAGTCCTAGGAAAATATTTTTTAACATTTTAGTGTGGTAGTTGATGAGTAATGACTAGTTGGGAATGAGTTGGCCTATGGACACACTTAATTTTAAAATTAGATAAAGAAGGTCAACGATACATATGCAACCATAAACTAGTTCAAGGGTGAAATGATACAATGATATGAGAGCTAATACTTTTTTAGTACAAGTACAATTGTGTCTCTGAGTGTAATCTATTGAGTTGGATTAGTGAGTATGTCAAATTATATATATATATATATATATATATATATATATATATATATATATATATATATATATATATATATATATATATATATATATATATTTCTATGTACTTGGAATAATCACACAAAGTGGAGTAAAACAAGAGGGAAAAGTACAAGTGATAAAATTTTCACCTCTAAATTTTTTCCTTACTTTGGCATTGGTGGAAACTCATGGGAATGTGGAGGGGGTGCTAGAAATACTACGATGTTAAAGATAATATTTTAATAAATCACACTCGTATTTGTATACACTAGCACATAACTATAAAAGAGAATGATAATAACATAGTATAATGCCTATTTTTTTAGCAATATAGGTAAACCATTGATAAATAAACCTTGAATCTCACTATCTAGTAATTTGAAGCTAATTTCCAACAACCATAATTTGAAATATTAATACATATTACTTGATTGTTTCATATTACCTTTGTTTACATTGTGATACTTGACCAATAGTTTTCTTAAGCCCAATATTCTAAAGAAATTTTTTCAACAAAATAATTACTTAACTTCCAAAATGAATAATGGAAGCATGTGGTAAATATAAATTGTGTAAATGCACAAGCACTCAAGCTTCGTGAAAATAATCTAGTAAACAAATTATCCTCATAAAAATAGTCTAAACATGTAGTTTGAAGGATCTTATGAATTATTGGACCACCTTTATCATCATACAATGTAAAACTAGGTACCATATGAATCCATTTGGTAAAGGATAAGTCAAACTGTCATATGCTAGATGATTTTTTAGTGTCTTACTAATTTAATCCTTCTGTGTATATCTTTGAATATTATTAAAATAGAAGTTTTCCACATGTTGCAACTTGCTCAAATTGATGATCAATTTGTGTGGAAAATAAATATTTTCATCAACATGCCCAATAACTTTATGTGTATGTATATCATGTGTAGTGAGTAAAGGAAATTGTAAGATATTGGCTTAATTTTTTTTGCATATTATCCTCACACAAGCCTAGTAAAAATTGTAACTTATCCTCATGCATTCTTATTTGTGTGAATTTGAGCCATGCGTTTTTTTTATATGATTTATGAAGAAAACAATATAATAAGTAGGAACTTCACAATTAGTTAGAGATAGATCATAAAAAATCATAAAACCTTCTAAACTAGAGTCCCCATAGACATCCAAAATTTAGGTATCATGACGATGAATAGATAATCTATGGGATATCCTAATGAACGTTCACTAGAAGTTGAAAGATGAGAAGAATGAAAAAACAATGTTTGAAGGCCACGAGTAAAGTAATCTATAAATGTATACAAAAAGGCATGGAATATTGTATAGTGACCATGACATGTACCAAACTATTGTTTTCTCTACTAATCAACGTATCTCTAAATTAATTCATTCATATACCATCATTTTTATATAATCACAATATGAAGATAATAATGATGTAACATGTAACATTACATCTTAATTTCAACTAAATACCATGAGCCATGTTTGTTTCTCTAAAAATATACATGTTGGAAACAACATGGACCAAATCTTCTTGAAACAAGATTTCAATAAAATACATCATGTGAAGGAGAGAGTAAAGTATTTTCATCACATAAGCAAATATCACTAAGATCCTTAATTTAAATACATCATCTATAGGCCATGCACTAATATATAAAGAGGAAGGAATACCAATATCTTACATGTAAGGTATCATCATCAATAATAAAAGTAATATCACATGAATGTGAAGGAAAAGTACATATGTCAATCAAGAAAGCATATGATTCCTCAAAAAAAATACATTATTAGGTGCACATGTAGGAGAATGCATAGTGAGAATAATATAAATATGTAGCATAATAAAATATAGGAAAATACAATATCCTTATTCACTCTATGGAGAGAAGTAAAATAATCAATATATCATGTACATATGTAGTGAATGAATTATAATATCAACACAATATAAATTAAATCATTGTGCAATGAATTATCAATTGAAGTGATTATAAACTCATTCACTAAAAAGATAAATTTTCTATATGCTCATAGAGTACATGTAAGAATAAATTAACATGTAAATATATGCATCATTAGAATCATCAAAGTAATTAATAAAAAATATTCACTAAGAGAAAAAAATATCATTATGTAACATATCATAAAACATGAACAATCAAGACTATCCGTGAAATCTACACAAGATGCTAAAAAATTATCATCACAATGTACATAAAAATCAAGTAGAGAAGTAAAAACATATGTATCCATATCCTTAGCCTCTCATAAGATGAGACATTAAAAGATCCTAAACTAAATGATATAGAAATTTTATGAGATCATGCAAGAATAATATCATCACTAAAGAGCATATATGGATCCATCATGAAAGTCAAATTTTATATAAATTAAGAAATCATATCTAAGAAAAAAATAAAATTAAACCTTAAGGTCAAGCCCTAGGGGTTGTAGAATGTCAAGTTCACTAGAATGAAGATAAGAAATCAAAACCTCTTATAATATATCTAGGATAATAAATTAATTATACAAATCAGCTAAGAAATCAACTAGATAAAGGAATCGATTTTAGATATGTATTGATTCTAGAATTGAAACAAAACTAAACATGTATTATGATATCACATAGGATATTGATTTAATTTTGATAGAGGACAAATACTTAGAATATGATACTAGAACCAAAATTAATGATTGATATGAATACATATTATGAAATCTATAACTATGTGAAGACCCAAATCAAGGAAAATAGTTTATCTTGAACCTTCTAAGTACAAAGCTACCCTTGAAATTCTAGCTCCAAAC
Organism: Sequoia sempervirens; assembly: GCA_007258455.2. NCBI lineage: Eukaryota > Viridiplantae > Streptophyta > Pinopsida > Cupressales > Cupressaceae > Sequoia > Sequoia sempervirens. The sequence goes on along the minus strand of VDFB02270651.1, from coordinate 523,483,999 downwards.
TTTTGTGAAATACTAAACTTTGATAAATTAGGGTTTTAGTATTTTCTAGGTTTACTCACTTGTACTTGGACCTACAAACAAAAAACTTGGTGGTATTGAGAAGTGCTATTGGAACTTGCTATGCTAGGGAAAATAAGTTGGATAACTTCCCTTCCTGTGCCTTAGCCAAGCTTTGTTGAATGATTCAATTATTTTCAAGGTTGGAAGAAACACTCGAACTAACAACTACAACATATGCTAAGTATATAATTATGTTAAGTTCTTGAGACAATATTGTTAAGTATATAACAATGTTGTGGTACAATGATGTTAAGTTCTTGAGACAATATTGCAATGTTGCACAATGAATGTTAAAATGACAAACTAAGTACAAGACATAGGGTTTTGATTTTTTTGATGTAAGTGCTATTATAACCAAGATGACTAATGTAAATACTAAGTGATTATTAGTTATAGTAGATGTGAAGAGATTGTCTTGATGTTGGTGCTTGAAATGACCTAGAAGTGATGCCCTTTTATACAAGTCCTAGGCACACAATTTAAATATTTTGGCATGAGAGTGCATGAGTAATGACTAGTTGGGATTGAGTTATCTCCTTGATACATAATTAATTCTAAAATTGAACAAAGAGGACCATGAGAGGTAGAGATGTGGAATACACTTACTATAGTATTATATGAGAGAAGGAATATGTAAAATAAACTATAACATGTCAAAAAACAATATACCCTAAGAAAATGGTTGATGTGAAGAAAACCTTTTAAGGAGAAAAAAATTGCACTTCAAAGAAAAACTAATTATATTATTTTACAACCAACAAGTTACAACACAACTTCCAAGCTATGCCTTTACAAGAGTCTCACTAGCATTTAGGTTTTGGAGCAATTTCAACATGATACCTATAATTCACCCATACTAAACTCCAAATTTATAGAACATGAAAAAGTGAGAAACCAAATATGCTTTTACAAAACCATGTATCAAATCTATGAGCCCAAAAGTGGCTCTTAAATTAGCATAAACTTTAGCACCCTATTCTCACTCTAAGTCTTTAAGCTATATTTAGATTGTTCCTTAGAACTATCATAGTTATCATTATAACTTTGTCATAGTTGACCACCTAACTTAGGTGCCCCATACTGTCTTGTTCTCCATTTCAAGATGCTCTATGACATGCATCACAAGTTATTATAATATTGGTCAGGATTCCAATACAACTCCTCTATAATCATACTCTTATGCATCATAAAATTTGTCATAAGTAACTCTCATCATACAATGTCATAAGACGCTCTTATATATCATAATGAAATTATATACTTTACAAGTTCTTACATACTTTTCAAAGTATTTGACGCGTAGCAAATAATGGCAACATAAATTGAGATGCCCCCTTTCCTAATATGAGGCCAAAATAATTGATGAGGGCCACACTGCCCTGAACCTTCACAAAACACAACAATAGATACCAACACAGAAGATGCGAGACAAAAAATAACTCACTTTCAATTATTTTCAGAACATGAAATTATAGATTGAGAACTTACAATGCTACAGCCTCATAGGCTTGATTCATTACAAAAAATTCCACTCTAAAAACAAAATATATTATTTTGAGTCACAATCTGCACTAATGGAGCCACCTTCTACAACCCCCCACTTATCCCTTTTTTATTTTACCCAATAACTACCCTAGAATTTTCGAGAAAGTGTAACTTTCCCTTTTGTTTTGGGGCCAAAAGTCCTGCCGCTTGATTTCTTGCCTAGGAAGATATTTTAATGAAATTCACTTTTTAGTGGGGCAACTTCGTGGGGCCATAACTTTTGATCCGAGTATCCAATTTGCTATTATAACATATCGTTGGAAAGCTTTCAAAGAGATCTACAACACCGAACCCCTCAGGGATTGGTTCGCCCACTTTTCAAGCTGTTTCGGGGCCTCTAATGTTTTCATATTTGAATTTGAAGCTGCATTGGAGAAATTTTTTGGAACGGAAACTTTAATATCTCCCAAATTGTGCAGGGTATTGAGACGATTCTTTTGTGACTAGAAATTTTTTTCAGTTCTGCTCCTTGGGGTAAATTTTCAGGTACATACAAGCTCATTTTGGCCGACTTACTAGAAATAGTAAGTGACTATTTTTCAATTTTTCTGACTTCTGACTATCTTACACCCCTTAAGTGCCATCATGGGACTCAAAAACAACTAAAGAAGATAAGGAAATACATTTTTTTGGGGTGATGCAAGATTGCTCTACACCACTGGATGCTCTTGTATCAATAATAAATAAATATAAACAATTAATAAACTAGAACAACAAAATGAAAGGTGGAGACATCTTTGCTAAACGTCAAGGTCACATATGTGGCCTTGAATTGGGTCAAGGTTGCAAGTGCAACCATGAATTGGATAGAGAGAATGGTGATCTAGAAGTTGATAAAGTTTTAAATAGAGATATAATAATTTTGAATGAAAGACTAAGTCTAGGATCAATACGTATATCAAATCAACCAAAATCATGTGCTAAAACAACAAAATCAAAGACCAATAATGAATCTTTGCTATGGCCTTTTTTGATCTCTATCACGTTCCCAACAATCAGATTTGGCCGAGTAGGAGCCGAAACATAGGATTTGCTGTCTTTTAGCTCTACTGCAAGATCCTTACCTAAATTACATTCTCCTCTTGCCATCTTGCTTTGTGTCAACTAGATCTCAAACTGCAAATAACTATGAGTCAAATCAAGCAACAATACACTAAGATTGGTGTGAAATGTGAGTCCTACACATAAAACACCCATATAAAATTAAAAAAAAACAATGCTAAATTTTTCACTTTATGTATGTACAACAATATTTTTAGACTATAGAAGTAAAAATGTATTAAGATTTAAAGTATATTGCTAATATAGTTAGCTCCCCCAATAAAATAAAATAAAATTAACAACCAAGTTGTTGTATCAACTATGCTCAATTGGGAAGAGGCCAAACAGTCAAAACAAGTGGTTATTATGGTGATTCACCATGCCATCAGAAAAGTCCAAACGATCATGTTTCAAAACTTCACAATCAATCTACTATTGAGATGGTAGAAAAATCAACTCTAAAACTAAAGATGGTTATAACAGTTGGAAGATAGATTGCTTAGGACTATGAAAAGAATCCAGTTTCTCTAAATTTTATATTCCTATCCTACAATTTTTACTAACTTTCTTAATATTTTATCTTTTACAGTGTTCATAATCCAATGCAAACAAACCAACCTTACTGAGAAATCTCCACATCATAGTCCCAAAGATACATTGTATTTACTCATTAGAGAACATTGTAAAATCTCTTTTTTATTGGATTGAGCATAAAGGAAAAAATTACAATTAGCAGCTGCAAGAGCAGCTACAGTCACACAGAATACATATAGGATAGTTACATTGCCTACCTAAACACAGAGCAGGGAATAAACACCAAGGCTAGGCAGAATATAAAGGCTTACAACAACAAAAATGAACAGATTTCTACATAAAACAACACAGTGACCTATTATAATGCATCAACATGTGCTTTAAAGTTTCATTGCTTTCTCTGTTACTGGAATAGGAATCATGTTGGGTTTTCCTATGGTCGCCATATTTCTGTTGCTGAGAATTCTTCTTCAGTAGGACACTTGTTAATAAACTTGTATGCTCAACTTTTGCCAAGAATTTTATAATTGTAGAAATTGTAAGGGTAGAAAGAGTATTATTAATAATTTTTATAATTCATTTTGTTGTTAATTTGATTATTTGTTTTGAATGTAATAAATTATTTTTAAGTGATATGTTTTTATAAGAATTGGCATACAGTCTATAATTTATTGGATTTTGAGTCTTTATCTTTCAACCTTTTCAGATCTATCTTATATATTTGTTGTTATCTGTCTCATGTCAAAACTGATTTAGAATTAAAGTGGTAAGTCTGTCCATTAAATTTTTGAAATCAAACTTTAATGTAAGCTTAGATCGACTTACTTCTAACTATTAGGGTATCGCATAAAAGGACAAACTCTAATTCATTTTAGAGACCTGCCAATTAGCTTCATCATCTCTTAACCAATTATTGCATCACTTAGAGAGCTTTGCATTAGCATATGAGATCAGAAAGACAACATAGGCTTCTTCATTTCTACTTGGTATATCTTCTAGTTTGATCAAAATCATTAAATCAATCTAAGGATTTGCCTAAAGTAAACGAAAAGGAGCAAGTTGTCTCCCACACCTAACACAACAAGCTCTAACAATGTTTTTTGTCACTACCAAATTTATATAATAGAAACAAATAAATTTTTGAAGACCAAAAACATAAAATTAAAACCACAACAAAAATTCAAAACTATATTAAGTTGAAACTACAGATATAGAATAAAATCAAGACAAAATATAGATCATTATTTTAAATATCCTTTAGATCATTGTCTTAATAACAAAAACTATAATTGATCTAAGATAAAACATAAATCATTATTTTAGATCTAATTTAAATCATTATTTTAAATCTCATACCAAAAACTAAGAAACTGAGATACCATCTCCATATTTAAAAAAAGAATGATTAGCAAAGCTTCACATTGTTCTAAAAATTTTCTCTTTGAACTTCATCACTCTTTTCCCTTTCTACTTAGTTTCACGAAACATGACCCAGAAAACTATGTGCCCATGATTTAAATTTGCCCTATTATTATGTATTGTGTGTTTTTATTTTTAAGTTTTTTTATTGGATTAAGACAAAATAAAATAATATATTATGTTATCTTTGCCATCTCAAGACATGCTGATGGTATCACTGCTTAGCTTTTTCTAGATTTGCTCCCCAATTGGATTAGGTCCAACTAATTCAATTTTCAAATGTGATAGTTTGACATTATCTTCAACACATTTAATACATCATCATATTTCACAGATTATAGTCACGAGGATAGGAATCCCATAAACCTAATGTCTACCAATTGGTAAGATACGGCTTGAAATATGAGCTTAAATGATTAATATTGATTGGGTGTATTACTAGGATAAATCCCATATCTAAAATTGCATAGAAGAACCCCATATTTACATGGGGCTTCCCCCAACCATTGCTAACAAACACAATAGACAAAGAAAAAGATAAACAAAAGTTGGAACATAAAAAATAGGCATCCATAGCCTATCACTAGGTACCTTGATATTAACAAATACATAGAATTTGTGGGTTTTTAACTATCATTTCCTTAAACAAGTGTTTGCACCTACAATGTAGCTAATGAGTATGTGCCATCATGGACATCCTTATAACCAACAACCTAGCCAATAAATATATAATATTATCTCTGACATCTTTAGGAACCCTAAGATTTCACCCTGCCATATATCTAAAGCATAATGCCTTAAAGAATGGAGTACATATAAGCTAGGCTGTCATATTTCAACTTTCAAAAAAGCTAAACTAACCAACCATCTTTTAAAAGAAGTTTTAAAAGATTTATGGGGATTGAAGATTAGTTTAATGACTTGAGAAATAGTTTAATCATGCCTCAACCAATAAGCACAACATCAAAGTAAATTAAAGTAAATCAATGTGGCTCTTGCAGTGACATGAAATCCAAAGTAAATCTTGGGTCTTGTTTTTAAATGGTGTTATTATTAGGGCTCTTCCTTCTAGGTTAACTTCTCTCTTTTATATACTTTACGCTTAAACCTTCTAATGTAGTTTATGCCATCAAAGTAATCAAAATTGGGATCCACTTCATTGACATAATAGTGTCCAACCTACACTACAAATTCTTACTCAACTTCGATGAGTTCATAACTTTTAATTAAGATTTCTTGGTACAAGTAAATTTAGTCTAATAATCTCTATCCTCGTTAAACACACCATGAATCATTTGGTTATGCATTAACTAAATATATTTAGTAAAGTTGTGTATTGAATAACACCCAAACATTTAAGAGTCTTAGAACATAATTCATCATTACTTAACTTCCTTGTCTCAAGCAAGAATCAATACTGATATTCTCTTATGTGATGAAAGAATTACGTAGAGTAGATGCAAGTTGTTCCCTTGAATTTCATTTACCCTTTTACTATAGAATTTGTAAGGAAATAAATGACATCTCTCTCTCATATATATATATATATATTTATTTTGATATTATATATATATATATATATATATATATATATATAATTTTGATGTAAAATAATTTCTGATAGGTAGTATTTAAGAGTAGTTATATAAAATTTAAGAATTTTGTGTGTAAATTTTAATAATATTTTGTGTTAGAATTTAAGTTTTAATAGTATTTCATGTTATATCAAAGGTATCCATGACATTGTGTATTATTGTGCATATTCTTGCATTCCTTCTCACACCATTGTTCACACTCCTACAATCTTTTGCACACCACTTAGATGTCTTCAATATAATAGTACCTTGCACACGTGACATTAAATTTGTTTTCTTTACAAATAATATACTTAGAACATCAATCATAAATACTTGAATTATCAGTAGTTGGAAGGTCAAACAACTCTAGTTAGGGACATGGACCATTTTATAACTACTTTGTAATATCTTGTATCAATATGATACATATATTATTTCAGTTCTTCACATTAAAGCTTTAATAACATATTAAGATAGTCCTTGAAAATTATTTAGATGTGTCTAGCTCTTTCTATTCATTGGAACTCTCATTCCTAGTCTTTTCATATGTAACATCCATTATAACCTATTCATTTTTTCATTGAATAGAAGTTTAGCACATTATTGCTAAAAATAATCCACCCATTTGAATGTGTATTGGTTTACTAAGTTAAATAGTTTTCCTTTGTATATATTATAATCTTATTTTTCACTAAGGTAGGATTATCTTCTTGACCTTCTAGGTATCTAGATCTTAGTATTAGAGCAATATTTTTCACATGCTTATAAATATACACTTATAACTATAAAATGAAGATTGCCTACTTGGTTTGAATTTTGAACATTTAGACAAATATTGTAGAAAGAGAAAGATTATTGATGGATATAAGCATACATCTGAGATGGGTAATCCCACAATAATGATTCTCACTTTTTCACCAAGATGGACATTGATATCAACATTTTTAACTACATCTTCACTTTTTGAGACCTATAGTAGCTAAATTATTAAGAATTTGAAGATGATGCGAACTAGTACTTTTGGTGATTTGTGTGTAGATTCTAAATATATATTTTTTAATTTCTTTTTGAAATAAATCTTGAATCTTTCTTCGTAAATTTTAATAACTAGTTTTTAGTAGTAACCGACATTTTTAAATACTAACGTTTATTTCATCTAGCATAAATTTTTTTCTAGAAAGGATAAAATTATATTTTTTAAAATATAAATTTATAACATCAATATCTAGTGCATCAATATTTTTTCATAATTTTTTGTTACATATATTTTTCTAAGTAATTTTTGAAGTTAGAGTAATTCTGATTTGCACATAGGTGTGTGTCATCAAGCATAACTTCTTGTGTATACATCAAAATTCAAATTTTCCTTTTGGTGAACAAGGACTACCTAGTGCACATATATTTTTTGGTTTTTTATTTTCAATATTTTACTATCTTTCCATCTATGTAGAATGAAGAACTTGATGTTCGATGAAAAATCTATGTTCAATAAAAAATAAAAATTGAATACAAATAAAATAAAAATATATTAAAATTATACTTGTTGGAAAACTTATTTCAAGGACTATAATCTTGCAAATTATCTTGTCAATTTAATTACATTTGAAGGTCCAACTTGAATTTTGAAACTGAAATTTTTGAGGAAATATTGAAGTAGACACCAAAATTGTCTTGCTAAGGCCCTTTGTTCGAAGGTCCTTTGATTGAAGGTACCTTTGAAAGAAGATATCACCTTCATTCAAAGGTACCTTTGATCAAAGGCTCCTTTGAATGAAGGTTGTTTCGACCAAAAAAATAATATTATTAAAGGACCTTCGAATGAAGGTCATTGAATAAAATAGTATTAAAAAAAAATTAGTGTCTGATCTTTGAATGATGGCTAATTTTAGCCGACCTTTTGCAATTAAACATTTATTCAAATTATGTATATATAAACGGTCACTTTTTTTATGTTTTTAATATAAAAAAGAAAAATAAAAAATTGCTTTTTGGTATTTTTGTAAGTGCTTTACATTTGGAATGTGGAATTGGCAAAGGAATTATTGAGATCACACATTGCAAAGAAGATGGTAAATAAAAGGACAAGGAAAAATAAGATGCATGATATCATTAAGCAAAAAGGGAACAAAAATTACGTGAAGGATGCAAAGATATTATTCTCAAAGAGAAGGTATGTATATTTTATATAAATTATGATTTTTTTTCAATTAAATAATCTTCTAGAGAAGATTAGGACCAATAAAATCAAATTATTTTCTATTGAAGTAATTTTCTCAATTCAAGTATGTTTTAAATATATTCCTTTATTTTTGTTATAGACCTAATTACCATTCCTAAGTCCTCTACTAAAACCATTATGTATCCTACTACTTAACTAACCCTAAACCCTAGAAACCCTAGAAACCCTAAATCCTAAACCCTAAATAATATTGAGCTAAATCTATGATTAAACTTTTTAGCCAAATTCTCTCCCACTAAATTAACTAATCAAATTCCTTTCTACTATATTTTTGTATCTTACTCGCCAAGTGCATCTATGATAAACCCTAGGTCCTATCTAGGACCCTCCCCGAATGGAGATCCCCCTTGTGAGATCTTTATATACCTAGTCTAAACACTAGATAATCATGCCCAAAAAAATATGATGAAAGATAGATTAGATATATATATCTCATTGCCCCCATCCTCAAAACATCCTAGAGACGTGTAATTTGAATATCCCCAAAACATCCCTAGTCCTAAAGCCTCGGTCTTAAACCCTAAACCCTAAGTTCCTTAAATATTATTGAGTTAAATCTCCATGTGTATGATTATTTCTTGGTCAAATTCTCTCTGAATAAATTAAATTTAATATGTACAAACATAAATTAGGAATTTAGAATGTATTGTATGTACATAAATAAATAGTAATTAAGTATTAAATTTGTAACGTTCAAAATAAATTATAGTAAATTAAAGACTTGTGAGAGTTTCCTATATACCCTACTCCTAAACTGTAAACCGTAAACCTTAAATGTTATTGAGTTTTAAATCTACGGGTTCTTTTACTTACATGATTATATTTATATATTTCTACATGTTCTTATATATCAATTGAGATATGATGGCTTTTCATTATCCAAGTGAATCATTGGTGCAATATTGGTGATAGCTCATTTCCCTTTGGTAAATGGAGTCACATGATCACATTTTATGGTAATTTATCTATTTTGTGCACATGATGTTCTTTATGAAATGTGATTATTGACCTCTTATTTCATCTTGTTACATGATTATTTATATTACAATGAACTATTTTTTTACCATTCATTTATTCTCCACTCATGTTTAATCACTTAAATAATTTATTCAAAACCCCTTAGAGGATATATATATATATATATATATATATATATATATATATATATATATATATATATATATATATATATATATATATATATATATATATATATATATATATATAGCTAATATTTTAGGAGCATAGTTAAAATTATTCATGCAATGTAATATATCTCCTCCTTTACTAGTTATATTGATCTATAATATGGTAGGTACACACTTATCTTTATTATATTGAATCTCTTTTTAGGTTAAAATAATCTAGTAATTGAATATGTACCTATAAGTTTAGTTCTACATATATTATAATTTGACATTAGAAAGTAGTTATTAATTCTTATTTAAGATTTTGATTAGATGAGACTCTTAGAATTTTATGATTGTAACATTGAGGATGAAACTAACTTTAGATGGAACTTGTGCACATGACCATCCATATCCATATCATTCTAATATGTTATTTCCATTTACACTCATTTTCTCTTCTTGTTTACTTTGACATGCATGATTGGTGGTAGTTTAATTGTAATTCAAAGTTGGAGAAAATTGCAAGGATGAAAACTACATCCATAACAAACTCTTTCTCATTCTTCTCATAATCACCTTGATGCTTTATCCATAGTTTAATAATTTTTTGATGAATAGACAACTATCTATATTAAAATAAAGATAAATTTACATATTCACAAAAAAAAGGTGGGTGGTAAGAAGGCAGACCTCGAGAGTCACATGGGAAACACCCAAAAAAACCAAAAAATTAACCAGTCACATGGGCCAAGCCTAGAAGTCCATGATTACAAAACATATAAAAAGGGCCATTAAGCGGCCAAAGTAGTGCCAGCAGAGCTAGAATGGTCTCTATCATCCAAATTCTTCCCCCATACATCAATGGGATTAGTGATGTCAGGAGGAGGACCCCAACCATCATCAACATCTTTTTCCTTCTCTTTATCTTTATCCTCACACTAGGGCAAGATTGCAAGCACCAAATGTGGAAAGAATTTACCAGAGTCTAGCCAACTAGAGCCAGAAGGAGTGTCATCGGAGGGCCACCTAGAACCGCCACTGCCGCTCCCTGAAGCACCGCCAAAGGGCTACCCTTAGCTAGTTTGCGGTGGAGGAGAGTGGGTCCATCGAGGAGGGTGAGAATCCTGCCGAAGAGGAGGCTGAGAGTGGGGATGTGCATAACCACTCCACTCTGGCCCCGAGAAGGTGACCGCCTGCAGGAAGAGGTGGGCGAAGCGAGCACATGAGCAACAGTACATGGGAAATTTCTCCAGTGGTCCAGCAACACTTACAAGTGAGCAACCTCAAGTGCAACTTTGTTAGCTTGCACCTGAATTTGTAAGAGCACATTAGAATAAATAATAGCTTTAGCATATAAAGAAACATTAATATCCATTTGAGAATGAGAAAATATGCAGGCATTTTTGTCTTTCTAGATATTGAAAAGGATTTCCACCTTGAAAGTGTGCCAAAGTTGGGTATACTTAGTAGGAAATCTGGGCAAGTCTCCCAGCAGAATCATATGCTAGGAGAAAGGCTCCAACCTAAAGGGTCAAAAGAAGTCATGAATCTAAGTCCAAAATTGCTGAGCTCTAGGAAAAAACTAGAAAAGATGCTAAAAAGTCTTAGCTTTCCCACAAAAAGGGAAACGAGGGTCCTGGACCCCCAGGTGAACAAGCTGAGAACCCATAGGCAAGCCTTGGAAAAGAATATACCAAGTGAAGTGGGAAAGTTTTGACTCAACACTTGCAGACCAAGTGGCAGCAAATATTTTACACCAGACATGAGCGGGAGATTGAAGAAGCCATCTCTGGTTCAAACTTTGAATCATAGGAAAGTGTGGTGAAAGCCACTTGTAACCAAGTCGAGGCTTGTAATTCCTAAAAGGGGTGTCTAGATACCACTTCTAGTCCTTCCACCAGGGTTTGGTCCCATGAATTCCAACCTTATGAAGCATCTCTACAGGAATAACATTCACCAGACCATCAAAGGTAGCATGGCCCTAGTTATGAAGCCTATACAGGGCACAAAATTCTTCCCACTGGATGATGTGCATTATGGGTCTATGAAAAATTTGTTACAGGGTTTAGATACCCTTTTTGTGGAATCTGAGCACATTAAGCCATGGCGATTTAGCCAACGATTGACCATTGCTAGCAAAAAGGGGTGACCACCAAACATTCTGTTGGTTGAGTGAAATCCCATCACAGAAACTAGAACCAACCCAACAAAGTCAGGGTTTAACAGCCTCCCAAGGTCTCCAAATGCTTTTAGCCACAAAAGTCCCCACAATTTGGACTGGTTCCTCTATGACCAGAAGGGTCTGAAAACCAATCCCCTTCCACGCGAGTCTCTGCGTAGGAAAGCTAGACTAGATGCAATGTCTAAGAAGAATTTTCCAGGCCTCATCACTAGTAAGGGAACAAATTATCCATTTGACACACAAGGCAGTTCCTTGCTATTAAGTGGAGAGAAACTCAAGTCCTCCAGAATCTCTGGGAAGTTAGTAGAATTCCCAGGCAACATGATGAAACACTTTGTAGGAATTAGCAGAGGCCCAAAGAAAATCTCTGAGCAATTCTTCAAGCTTGCCATAGGAAGATTTGGACAGGGCCCAATAGGAGGAATAGTAAACATGGGTAGCCACAAGCACCTTGGAGCACACCTAGAATTTCACCACCAGAGAAAGGGACTTAGTAATCTAGTAAGCAAGCTTTTGCTCGACCCTAGAAAGGACAGCTTGCCATAACTCAGCTGGAGACGCCTAGAAAACAAAGGGAATGCCTAGGAACCAAAAAATTTCTCCTGGCCCAATCCACTTCCAATTATATTGCTGAAACCAAGGAAGAGTGGGTAGAATAGACTGTTTATAGCACAAAATTTTGTGCCACTGAATGGCAGAGCCAGAAGCAAGAAAAAAAGTATTAAGGCAATCCATGGCCACTTTAATATTTTCTTCTTCCTCCATAAGAGTGAGGAAAGAGTCATCAACAAAATGGCCATTGATCAGTTGAGCTTGAGAGTTAGGCAACAAAATACCCTTGACACACTATTGGGAAACTGCGTTGGCGAAGAGGTAGCCAAATTCTTCAGTTGCAAGCACATACAGAGAGGGGGCAAGCAGGAACTCTTGTGGAATGGAACATAAGAGTCCAAAGGTAGAAGATTGACGGTCATTGATGGTGATACAAGCAGAGGCATCCAAAAAAAGAATATGAAAAACCTGAATGAAATTAGGCCCAAAATCCAAAGCTTGCAACATAGCAAGAATAAAAGGCCATCCTATGCGGTCATAGGCTTTGAAAAAATCAATTTTAACAAAAATGGCTTTCTAGTTTGAATGCCTCGCCCATTCCATGCCTTCCCAAACAATAATGATATTATCTAGAATGAACCTAGATTTGATAAAACCTATTTTCTCTGGGCACACAATCTGAGGCAAAAGATGACTGATCTTCATAGCCAAAGCCTTGACAATAATTTTATAGGAGACATTGAGAAGCATGATAGGCCTCCAGCTGCAAATGTCCTCCGGATCCCCAGATTTAGGTATGAATTTTATATTGCCTTTGTTTATTAAGTTACCTAGAGAATTAGCATGAAAAGCCTCTAAGTAAGCATGATGTAAATCTTGCCCAACACAGTCCCAAAGGGCCTTGTAAAATTCACACTTGGGAAACCATCAATCCTTGGGGCTTTGTTATCAGCCATGGAATGAATAGCTTCCTTGAGATCATCAATTGTTAACAATTGATCACAAAAATTTCTTTGGGCTGAGGAAAGCCTATTTGGCACAATAGCAAGGAAATCTTGAAGGGCTTGTTGTCGCACATGTGTGGGTTCCTGTGTAGTGAAAACTGCTCATAATGACACACAAAGGCCCAGAGAATGTGAGGGAGATTAGAGAGCACTTGAATTCCATCTTTGATTTTTTTAATGCTCGGGGATGAGTGCTTGTCATGCAGTGCCAAAAAAACTCTTTGGAGGCACGATCAACAATTTTTATCCAATGTAGTCGGGCTTTGATCTGCGCACCTCTAGCAGCATAATTGTCTACAACTTGTTTTTCGTGCCTTAATTCCACCACCTTGATTTGCAATTATGGGGAAAAGGGGCTAGCCACCAAAGCTTCAGTAGCTGAGTGCAGGTCAGCGGTGATAGCCTCATAAGACTTCCAGCGAAAGATAGCCAACTGGTGCCCATAAATACGCATAAATCTAGTTGTGCATGTGATAGCATCGTTCCACCAAGTAATCTAGCCTATATGATGAGCTGGTTTGCACTCCAAATTCCACACTCTATGAATGTGGGCTAGGGTAGGCTTGTGATAGAGCAGAGATGTGTTCAAAAGGAATTGAGTTTACACATGCGAGGTGATTGTGTCTCCCATTCAATACGAAAAGAAATGGGGAAGTGGTCGGATAGAGTCACATCCACTAACGACTTAACTAGAAGAGAAGAGCTGTCAAAAGAGAAAAAAGATTGAGCTGAGATCATGGCACGATCAAGGCACTTAAATATTCTGTTAGAACTAGACCTGAAATTACACCAAGTGTGCCAGAGAGAATGAGAATGGCGATGACCAACATTGGGATCAAAAATCCCCAATTTACTGCACATGTAAAACCATGCCTCCCATTCGCCAGTTGCCCATCTGAATGGCAGGATTCCATCCTTGTCATACACCATCTCAACCATATTGAAATCCCCACATAGTAACTAGGTAGCAACTGGCAATGGATCAACAATCCAGCACCAAAGCAAAGAGCGCTCCACAACATCATTAGAAGAATAAACATTAATAATCCCAAAGGAATGATTATCAATGTTAAGAAGAATCCAGACGAGCTGATGAGTAGGATCAGACTCATGGTCGACCACACAAGCATGCCACCGTGGGGACAAAAGGGTGATAGCTATGCCATGCCCAACCTCATGCATGGTGCAAAAAAATTTACTGGCTGACCAAATAGACCGACAAGCCGAAGCGAGGAAAAATCCAAAAAATTTAACCTCTTGGAGACAAAGCACTTCAATACCAAAATATTTTAGCAAAGTATCCCTAACAAAATACTTTTTGGAGAGGTATGTCAGACCTCAAATGTTCCATGAGAGTTGGTATTTGATCCATAGTAAAGATAAATTGATTCCCCATGCTCCCAAGATCCTAACTCAACCTTTAAAATTCATGTAAATTGTGTCTTAGGTAAATCCTATAGTTGTGTCCTTTAATCTAGTTCATGACCTTGTCAAAAATATTTAATATATAGAATTATAAAATCAAAATTCATGCTAGACCTTAGGATAAAACCTCATAAGTACATCATGCAATTAGTAAAAGAAGTTGATAATGATCTTACATCACATCCTCATTAAAAATTAATAAAAAAGTCATTGAATTAACATACACATTCATAAGTACATATTTAAGAATTAGCATTCTTCTTGGCATGTTCACAAACTTTTCATTAACCAAATTGAATAATTATAGAGGCTTTCTTAGTAAACAAGATAAGAACATAGTTGGTTTCAAAATCCTAAAGTTTAAATGAGGCTTTTAACACTATATTTTCCTAAATTATTATAGGTGACAATATTTAGATATGAAAAACTAGACAATGGGTTCAAGACCATATTTCTAGGTTAAAGGAAAAATTATTTTCATTGTTACCAATGTAGGATTGATTCTCAAGAAAGAAAAACTATTTTTTATAGTATGTGAAAGCATGACACGTACATAACTGATTGATGATCAAATTAAGATGAACAATATAACACAATCTATAAAATAATATTTCCCATACTAAACGTAGAACTTAATACTACCACATCCCCATAGACACTAGACTTTATTTTGCATTAATTGCCTATCATCTCGATGTAATTTGGACAAAGGAAAAAATTTGAACTTATAACTATGTTTGTACCCCTTATTTTGGATGACCCTAAGAACTTAAATATTAATATAGTAGACTTAAACACTTTAAATGGTCATTTGGAAAAATTATTAAAAAAATTGTTATTTATGAATTTAATGATATTTAATTTTTCCATGGATATATATATATATATATATATATATATAGTATATATATATATATATATATATATATATATATATATATATATATATATATATATATATATTTGTTTATCGGACTAACCAGGTACTAATAATTTGGTGAGAATTTGGATGAGTGTTGTAGGTGCTATGGGTGCAACAAAGGTGGACCTAGCAACCTATTTTAGGAAAGAACCTTAAACTCAGTAGCTTAGTTGATTAGTCAGAATCCAACTCACTCTAGTTGCTCCACCCCAAATTAAGAGTTTATCTGCCAACAAAGGGTGACTTGATTTATATAAGTTTCTTTGTCTTGTCAGTGGGTTAATTAGCCTTTTTATTCCATGTGACCACCCTCAAATCGAGTCATAAGGAAAATAAAATAAAATAAAAGAATATAATAATAAATAATGTCAATTAAATTCAAACGCCAAAATTTACCATTCAAAAATTAAAAATAAATAAAATAAAATAATAAATAAAACATTAGAAGAGAATTAAAAAAATATAAATTTAAAATAAGGGAAAAATAATAATAAAGAAAAGTGGAGTAACACATCAATATTGAGCCAAAAATAAAACACATAGAAGGAAGCCATGAGACAACAAAAAGGAAATAAAAAATAAAACTGAAATGGAGTAGTCGTGAGAGAAGTGACTGGGAAGAAGTTTCGATATTTTTCCACACCAAAGACGACCCTCATTTATGAGGAGAGGGGCAGAGGTATGGGAGATGAGCCGTGCCATTAAAATAGCATGGCGTGCATGTCTACAGGTGGTTTAATCCTTTGGTCAAAATGGGACAAAATGCAAGCCCAAGTTTTTTATAAAAACCCTACAACCCCTTGCTTGAGAGGTAGAAATGATTGTGTGAAAGCAAAGAGTGAAGGATGGCGTGGTAAGAGAACATTCTAGAGTGGTGAGTTTGGGTGCTGGAAGGAGCAAGGGAGGTCTAGAGACATGTTTAAGCAAGGAAGAATCATCTCATTAAGCTCTTAGAAATTGCAACACCTTAACCAGGTTTCCCTTAAGCTTCTAACTATGTCATCTTTGCAGTAGGTATTCATGTGAATCTCATAAAGGTTGGAATGGGTAAGAAGTTAAGAATTGGGGCATTACTTTGAGTGTAAAAATTGTATCTGGATTCTCCATTAAAGGAAAATATTTTTACTTCTATTCACCATAAGAATAACAACACCTAAGAATGCTTGGATGGGTATTGCAATTCTATAACTTATAAGGTTAACTTGCATCTTTAGCTAGGCATTGAAAATGATTCTCTTTCTGAAAGGTAGAAAGGAAAAGGAAATGGTAGAAAATAAATATAATAAAACCATGGGACTTGTTCATTTCTATCAGCACCAATGCATAATATATACATATATATATACCTTACCCTCCACAAGTTAGCTCAACATAGGCAAGCAGTCTATTAAGAAAGGAGAATACCATACTATGATTTTAAGTGTTGGGTTTTTTTGCATAACCAGGGAGCATTGGAGTATCTAAAACAATACTAATACTACCATATTACCCTGTCAAACAACAACACACATTTATTTACATTGACTGCCTTTAACATTCAATTGGAGATAACACTGTTGAAGTAAACCACAACAACAAAATACCTTCCTTTTGGCCCTCAGCTATATGAAACAACATGTTGTCCACTTATACTCGATTTGCTCATGGGATCGAGAGTAGGCATGATCATCATAAATGTTAGGCCAAATTCGTTATAGTTGCTAAAATAGAAGGGAGGGAGAAAAAAATAAAATAAAAATCCAAATAGTCTTGAGCCTTTGTCCAAGATACTAGATAAATCTTCCATTGTCAATAGAAGTAACCTGGTAACATTCAACATTCGTTGATAATGTTGCTGCCCAAAAAGATAGCTATTAAAGAAATATAAAAGAAGGAGAAATTACAAATTTAGTTTGGGAAATCAAACTTATAATTATTAAACACAACCTTGGATGCCCATAATTAATATGTCTCACTCCAAAGAAAGGTCCAAGGGTAACAAATGTTGGCCTATACGTGTCTAGACTCCACAAAAATTAGTCACTTGAATCCATTCATTAGTTCCTATCAAAGAGCCATAGGGGCACAAGGAAAGCCATTACAACTCCCGTAGTACCAAGGTAGAGAAGACCTAAGTGTGAACCTCCAGGTTATTGAGTAGTGATAGGTAGTCACTAGATCGTGCCAATGACTAATGTTTGGGATAATGCTAGGTACTATCTAGTACTCACCTGGTTCACAGAGGTGAGGGTTGTTGTGGGATACCCTGGATATAAATGATACGGTAACAACTACATGGGTAGAGACCCATCCGTGCGGGTAACACTAATTTAGGGTAACCGTTGTATCAAGGGGGTTCATTGGCAGTCACTGAGTGCATGGAAGTGATTGATGCCAATGCTACCTAGGAACATGAAGAAGATAGTTAACATTATCACCAAGGTCATAAGGTGGTAATTGTTGGAGGCTACTTCTTCCAGGGTGGATAGATTCGTTGCAAGTGGCCTATAGGCAATTGAGGTCAGAATCCATCGAGTTTGGTAGGTTCGCTACTTGGGAATTATCTAAGACCCTTGGGACAAAGGATGGACCCATGGTGTAGTATGGGATGCACTGATTCCTCTACCCAGTTGACTAGTACCCATACTGCCAACCCACTTAGCATAGAAGACCAAGGAACAAATGGGACCCCCGATGTAGTGTGCAATGCACCATCATTCCTTTTTATGGGATGCTCTAGATAGGAAAGTGGTGAGTCTCCCTCTTATTTTCCTCCCTATCTTTCCCTCACCTTTGATGATCCCGTTGTGATGAGGTTGGACCCATGATGTAATTTGAGATGCACCAAAGCCTCTTCATAGTTGAGCTTTGACCTTGTTAGTCACCCTTCATGCCATGATCAAACATTTGTAGGTCTGTCCTAGAATAGCTTGTTGGGTCCACTTGGTTGGGGTGGATTGGGTTGTGGTTCACATGGTTGGGTGTGTTGCACCCCACAAGGAAGCCAAAGCTAAGAAAATTATGTATTTCGACATCTGTTCATACTAGTTAATCTAAATCAAGTTTCTTCCTTTGATAATTGGTTTTCGTACATCTTAAATGTGTAATCTTATTTATATTTGTTGCTAATGATGTTTATATGTGAAATTGTATGGTATCAAAAAAAAAATTGCTCTCATTTCTAGGTTTTTACAAATACATCCATCCTTCTATGTGAATTTAACATTTATAAACTATATATGTTTGAATGTCATTTTAAAACTCATTTTAAAACTATAGCTTACATTAAGTTCAATATTTTGATGCCAATTTATTCCCTTAAAAATATATTCTAAAATCTTCTCTTTTATATGATATGTATAGGGGCTCAACATATGGAAATTGGAGTAGAGGTCAAGCCTAATTTAGTTATTGGAGAAAAGGAGGCTGAAGCACACATAATTGATGTTAGGGAGGAGACCCAAGCACAAACAATTGATGTTAGAGAGGAGGCCCATACACACTTTAATGTTGGACAGGGGTAAGGATCGCTTCCTTCTACTAATATTCATACTATGAATCTAATTAAAGAGGTGAAGAGAAAAAATTATTACAAAAATATAGATCATTTACTTCAAATGGATATAGAGAAATTAAAATGTTATGTTGAACAACCTAGTCAAACTACTAAGAGGTCATTGAATAGAAATTCAAAGGAAATAATTAAGGATTATTTCAAAAATCATGTTACACTTGATCAAGCCCAAATGTTATCAAGTTTTCTTCTTCTTGATGAGCTAAAAGAGCCATTAAAATTGATGGGTGTATATTTCACAAAAAAGAGGAAAAGATGCCTAGAAAAAGACATTGTTGAAAATGTTAAAAAAGGTTTGGGTTCCATTAGGAAGTAATCTCAATTAGCAGATAAGAGCATTTCTAGAAGAGTGATGCTGACATCTATTGTAAGTCCACACATTTCAAGAAAGCATCAAATCTATCCACTTTCAATTGAAATTGGCTTAAGTATAATGACACTAACAAGATATGTGAAAAGGAAAAAGGTTTTGGATGATACTACCGTAGAAGTAAATTAGGCATTGATGTGTACGGCTACTCATTCTAACAAGATTGAAGATGGTGTTAGAAACTTGATCTCAAGTTTTTTGGCATGATATTACTTGTCCCTCATCAAATGAAAGAGATGTTCTAAAACATAAGATCAGGTCAGATAATTTTGAACTGCATACAAAACATTGGTTAGACATAACACAACATGAGATGTACGAGATGTTTTTTGATGCAAATCCTCATATAAATATTGGAAAAACAATGTTTGAAATGTTAAGGCCGCATTATGTGAAGGAAAATAAGGTTTTGAAACTTTTTTTACCATTATCATATTGAATTTGATCTTTACTATCAGGTGTTTTGAAAGATCATAGAAGAAAGTGATGGTTCTCAAAATGCACCTCCTAATAAGGTAAGTCTCATAGCATCCATCTTATGTGATAAATATAATGATGATGTAGATGGTCCAATGAAGTGCATAAAAGGACTTTGTGAAACATGCAAAAATTTGGCTAAAATTCCTTAGAGAAATGAAGATACTAACATTATGAAGATGGTAAATTGCAAGAGTTACAAATACATAAAGTTTGAAACAAAAATTTGAAAGAATCCAAAAGGTTAAATTATGTAGAAGAGGAGGTACCTATTGGAACATATCTAGAAATTTTTCCTAAATTGATACAACCATACATACATCATGCATTTTATGCTAAGTGGCAATCAAAACAATTTCAAATGTTAAGAGATACTTTACCTCTTGGAATAGTTTTAATAGTAGTTGAATTTATAGAAAATCACTCTTTTATCCATCAAAAGGAGATTCAAACACAATATTACTATTTAGAGTAGGTCATTATTATGGTGCATGTGTGTTATCGATATGCACAATTGGATTTGGATGGTGTTGACAGTACATATGAAAATGAGTCATTAAGAAAGAATATAAATTTTATATTAGTGATGATAAAGAGCATGACACTTTTTATCCAACATTTCTTTAAGAAGTGTTTTGAAGATTTGGCAAGAAGAGTTGTGAAAATTGAAAAATATTTTGTATGGTTTGATGGGTGTGTGTCACAATTCCAATCATCAAGGCCATTTTATGCACTATGTAGGTATCATTGATACAACAATATACCACATTTTTGAAGTTTCTTTGAGAGTGGGCATGGAAAGGCTAAACATGATGGTGCATGAGCTTGTATCAAACACACTCTAAGAAAACATCAAATGAATTATGAGGGAGATCATATAAATGATGCACATGATGTTGTTGAATGGTGTAAGAAATACTTTGTATGTGATGTCAATACATCTTCAACGAGGAATGTAATACCCCTCCTCTTACTGGTAGGATTTAGTATTTTTCAATACGGTTGTTTGCTACTTGTGACGATGATGATATTGTTTGAGTTGGATAATTAGACATTGGATGATGTTGTATTCCATTAGTAGACATGATTATTTTATATGACATTGTGGTTGGTAATGTTAGTTGATTTTCAGAATTATGATATGATGCAGTGATTTAATTAGATATGTTATGAGATGATTGTTAGTTAGAAATGTAATTCATTGATTAGGTTATAATTGTTAGAATAGGTGTGATGAAGGACAATATAGCATCATTCGTTCGCGAGTGCCCTGCTATGTTGCGATTCCTTCTCACAATGCAGTACTTGATTTAATGCTTTGATTTTATATATATGTATGCACATGTACACAACTTCGTTTGTATGCAAGATTGCAGGTACAAGTCTCGATTCCACCTGCTTCGGCAGGACAGGGCGAGCACCAATAACCCAACGGTTTAATGTTGAAACAGAGGTGACGATGAAGTCCTCCCATCCCATGATGTCAGATCGTCTCGTTTGTCTGGTATCGTTTATTTTGTGAATTTGTCGTCATTTGTGGCTTGTGTTTTGTGTGTTGTCATATTTTGATTAATGTGGTATTTTATAAGTTATGATTATTTAATTGATGTTGATATTTTATAAGTTGTGAATTAGTTAATTAAATGGGAATAATAATTGTGTATTTTAATGTTGATTTATTTGTATGAAAATATTTAAATGTTTTATTTGATTTTTATAAAGTCATGTGTTTCAATTAAATGATAATTAAATATTAAATGTGTGTTATTTATTTTAATTAATTATCTGATTGAAGATAATTATTAGAATAAATTATTTAAATTAAATAAGTAATGTGTTGTGCAAGAAAAGTTGCAAAAATAGAAATTAAAACAATAAAGCAAATAAAAGAATGAAAGGATTGTTTGAACCAATGAGAATACAGATCTAATTAAAAAGCTGGCTTTTAAAGAATGAGTTTTCTTTTATTCTTGATTTTTAGAGTTTTTTAAAAAAAGGAGAGATATTTGTTTGAGAAGTTGTGCAAGGGATGGTTTGGGGAGTATTCTAAAATTTTAAAAAGGGTTTTGGAATCTTCTGTTATATTTTGGAGGAGAATTTTAGAGAGAGATTGTCAATCTATTTCTGGTGTATGTTTTGGAGAGTCTTCTGAACAACAAAATAGGATTCAAGTTCGAAGGTGAAGTTCTGTGGAGGAGATTCGGAGGCACGATCAAGGAACACCTCGAGGGCATCAGAATCAACCAGGCATCTTCAGACTTTCGAATAAGCAACGGACACCAGGTTCCACTCTCTCCCTTTGACTGTGTTTGAATCTGTAATATAAATAGAGTTGTGTCTTAAATCAATATGTGCTTGTGAAAGAAAATATTTTAGAGATTTAGATTTAACTGGTTCCTCTGAGAAAAGAAATTAGATAAATAAATGAATATATATGATTGATTTTATTTACAGAAAAAGAAAACCTTCATCTGATATTTAATGTTTCTCAGTTAGCAAACCAATAGGAAAAGATTATTGGGAAACCATTTTGTAGTTTCACTTGTAAATTGGATCTTGAATAAAATTGTTTGTTTTGTTTAGAAAATAAATAAATAAGCCCTCTTGAAAGAAAATTCTTTTCGAAATCTAAAATTATTTCTATTGCAAGCAAATAAAAATAAATAAAGTATGTCAATTTCCTTGTGAATACGCCAATTTCTCTCTAATACTTACTGTGGAAAAAGAATCAATCCTTTTATTCTAATGGATTTGAAATATTCTATAATTATAAATATATTCTGTTATTTAATATATGTTTTCTGTGTTTACACAGAAGAAATGTGTCTCTATATATACATATGTATATATATAAATTATATATATATATATTATATATATACATATACACTATTGTTCTTAAATTAAAATCTGTGTTTATAATAGTTAAAAAAATTAGTAGGTTTTGCCTACCTGCATCAACGTCTGTACCGCATACCAGGACGAAATTTTATTTTGTTAAAAATAAATTAAAAAAAAATTAAAATTATAAATAAGAATTGTTTTTTTTTTTTTTAAATATAACAAAAAAAATTTGTATGGGGTCGGTGGAAGGACGGCCGAAGCCGTACCTTCCCCGTCACCCTCTGCGGCGGTACTACTGCCGCAGCAGTCTTAATGACTGCTGCGCAGTAGTCATTAAGACTGCTGCAGGCCGTATGGCCGCCGACCAGTACCTTGGTCGGCATGCCTTATGATTAAATTTTATTTTATTTTTTTGTGTTTGTTAAAATATATATATATATAATATTATATATTAAATAAAAAAAAATGTGGTGAATAGTTAATTTATTAAATATAATAATTATAATTTAGTTTCAGATAAAATGTAATTATAATTATTTTAATTTGATATTATTTTATTGTATTTTAAAGATAAAATAAAAGGTAATTTTCTTTAGAAATAAAATTTTAATGTTTTTTTTTTAATAGAATAAAATTTATTTTGCTTTTAGATATTTATTTGTATTTATATATATATGTAATGTTCTAAAAATTTTATATATATATATATATTTATGTATATGCAGTGAGTTAACAATAAATTTTATAAATTTAATTAAATCAGCGCTTTAATTTGGAATCGAGGAAATTATAATGATGGGTTATTTTGTAAAATTTGAGGATTATATGAAAGAAAAATGTTAATAGATATATATTTTATCTAATATATATATTATAATTATGTAATAAATTGTATTTAATAATCTAGGTAGTTTGTGAGGTTACAAATTTATTGACTGGAATGTATTTGTGAAAATTGTAAGCTGAAATTTTATGGGTTGTTGAATGAAACAAATTATATCTGTTAGCGAAATTGTAATTGTATGTTTTAATTTCAATGATTTCTCGAGTTTCTTTGGTTGGAGGTTTTAATGTATTTTTAGATATTTATCGGATGTTCTTTGTTAAGTATTAAGTATTTTGACGTAGGATTATAAATTTGTTGTGTTCTGTATATCAATTCTGAATTGGAGTGTTTTGTGTAATTGAGTTATTTGTTTACCTTGAGTTTTGAAATTGCATAATGTGGTTATCGTTTTTCATTTAGTTGTTGAAAACTTTACTCGTCGATGTGGGGACCATTGTTTGTTTGTGAAGTCATGTTCCTGAGGCTTGTTATTTTAAAATGTTTCTCGTCTTGGTTATACTGTTGGAATTGAAACTTAATGGTACGTTAGGAAGGGTTGAACAGTTGGTTAGACTTTTGGTTATGAGTTATCGCGAGAAGGTTAATGCCTCGCATGAGCTTGTTTTGAGTATTATGTTTAATATGTTTTATTGTCAACCCTTGCCTAGATTTGAGATATGTTAGGGGTCATAGGGAGAGTGGCTCTTCATGGGCGCCGGCGCCTCGGGTAAGAGGAAGTGCCAGGGGAACCCACGTAAGAGTAGTTAAACAAGTGATAACTTAATTAATGTATTTAGTGGGTTGGGTTAGTTAACACATAACAAGATAAAAACATGCACCTCACCCCTGCCGTTAGCGCTCTCAAAGGCTAAGGATGGGTGGGAAGACCTGGTTGGTAAGGTCACTACCTTGTCTCTATGAAAGGTAAGTGGCTCCGCATGAGTAACCCTATGGGGCGGCACCTTGAAATAGGATGTCTGGATAACCATAGATGAAGGCGGCTCCTTGAGCTAGGTTGTCTGGATAATCCATGTATAGATGGAGGCGGCACCTTGTGATAGGTAGTCTGGCGAATTCATGTAAGACCATGCGATGACACTCTCCACTAGACATCCTTGTTGTTCTTGTTTCTTGTTGCCTCTGGATATTGTTATTTTTATGTTGCTCTGATTTTAGGGCTAGGGAATCCATAGGTGGGTGCCGGCGCCTCAGTTGGAGGAAGAGCCAGGGGATCCCATGTGAGCTATGCGATGACCCTCCCCGTTTGACACCTGTTTGACTTGTTTATTGTTGCCTATGGAATGGTGTATTGAATGGTGGATTTAGAGTTATTATGGAATCATGTTCCTTTCATTGGTTCTAATTGATTTGGAAATGTAATTTGGGTGTTGGTTCAATTCTTGTGGATGTTATCTCTTTATGATGTTCTTTGAAGTCTTGTGAGTTTGTTTCATGATTGTTAATTGACAGTGCTTCATGTTATTGTGATGAGTTTCTTGGTTTTTACTTGTTATGTGATTTGAGAACGTGATGGTTTTGCATTGCATACTTGGGTTGTACTTGTTTTGTATCATGTTGTGGTTGAGTCGGTTGACATTCATGGTCGGGTTCACTTCCTCGTCACCTCTGAGCACGGGGGGTGAGTTACTTGTAATTCACATGGTTGGGTGGAACGTGCTCCACACCCGTTGGGTTCCCCATCAGCGTCTTTTCTTCTCAGCTTTCTGCGGTGGAGTTGTACCAGTGATCAGTTGTACTTCATGTTTCATTATTCTTGTGTCACTCCCCATGTTGGGAAGTTTAATGTAAATCAATTATCAGAGATTGTAATGTAAACTGTAAAATAATGATGTAATATTTAGGATCATTTGTAACTCTATTTAAGAGATTTATCTTGGATGTAATTATGCGATGTTTATTATTCTCGCATCATGGTTATTGGATGTATCCTTATCCTTGGTTATCATTATAAATGATATTGTTGTAATCTTTATTTTTATTTCTGTTTAGTGGTTGCGATGTAACTCGCATGCCCCAGAGAACTAAGCGTGTTAATGTTATGTAATGTGCAATGTTATTATGGTTAGGTGTTATTGCATGTTTAATTTAATTGTTTTAAAAAAAAAAAAAAATATTCGCATCGTGTGTGTTCTCTGGGGTTTGCAAGGCGGGCATTACAAGGAACCCATGTCAAATAGAGTGTTTTGGAAGATATTAGGTATGTAATTTATTGTTTGAAAAAAATTCATTTGTTTTTAAAAAATTAAGTTTAAGAACTCTATATTTATGTGCCAACTAAAATTGTACTCCCTTGTTGGAGATAGTACAATGTCTTACTTAATTTAGACCTATTTTGGTACCCTTGCATTAAATACCCTTTAAATAATCATTAATAGGCCCCTGAGACCCTTTATTTCAGATCTCGAGGCTTATTTCAACTAAAACCTTGACAAAATCAACAAAAGAATTAATTTTTCTAACAACCCATCATTGGCCCACCCTGAAAATCTAGGGTGGGCCTCATACACCACCTTGGGCATATGAGTCCCCCTAGGTGGGACCCATATGCCACAAGTGGTGTATGATCCTGTGTGGCCCATTTTTAGGGTTTGACTGAGAAATTCAAGTTTTTAATTCAAAATTTTGGTTGATGTCAGCCTTTGAGATCTAAATAACAGTAAATTATGTGTAATGCCTATATAAACAAGCTTCTAAGTCATTATTTTCATCTAGAGAAAGCAGTTCAAGATCAAAGCATTCACAAGCACTCAAGCATTCTTTCACAAGAGCATTCAAGAGCAAGTAACAAGCAAAGTTGAAGTCTTGGAGTAGCATTATAGTGTTTTCACAGGTATTCAAGCTCACTTTTATTCAAGATCAAACATTGTTAAGGATTGATTATGGTTGCCTATGGTGAATCATGATGGATTCTAGGTTGGGGTGATTCAACTAGTCATCAAGCCAAGCCTAATGACCTATTTCTTAAGTGATTCCATCCTCCATTATCACTCTACTCTTAGCCTAAGGAAGGTACATGCATTCATTATGGCTTATTAGGGTGATTAAGGATCTCCCAAAGTGATTCATTCATCTTCATGTTTCATTCATGCATCTCATTCTAGCACAATATAATAGGGTTGCATTAAATTTCATATTTCCCAATCTTAGAGACACTTAAGATTAGGGTTTTTATGCACATTTAATTTCAAGATCCATTATTTCTATCAAGGTTTGATTACCGAACTAGGGGTTTGACCAAGGAAAACCCCCCATAAGCAAATCAACACTATATTTTGTTTTGTAGGTCTTTTTATAGGTTCAAATCTGGAAATCAGATTGGGTAGAAATAGTAGAGATTGGAGAGTAGATCTGGACTTTGAATTTCCAAAAAGGAAAGATGGTACTGATATGCCACAAGTGGCATATCAGTCCCAGTATAGGAAATTTTCTAGATTTCTGAAGATCTTGAGTCAACACTATCAGATTCCTATTTCAACCCAGAAACCCTAAACTGGGACTGATACACCCAACCTAGCTTATGAGTCCCAATGTACCCTAAAATCAATATTTTTTAGGATTTTAAAGCTTGTTCTAGAGATATTCAAGTTTCCAAGTTCCCTTCTTTGTTTCTCCAGTTTTCCATTCTGTTTTACATTCATTTCTAAGTCAATTAGTGAACCTTTTCACATCATTAGGTTTTGACATTAGGACTTGCATGTTGCTTGTTTTTTCCAAGCCATAGCTTGGTGGTGAACCCCTCTTTAGTCATTGATCATACCCTAGGACAACCTTTAAATATTTTTTTTCCCTTCATTCCATCCTTGGATTGAGATATCTAGGGTTTTCCTTGAGTGAAACAAGTGTGTGAAATAGGAAACCTATCTACTCAAAGATAGAGAGGCCCCTTCCTATTTTCTATTGTTTCATTTTGGTGAACCTACATTTATAACATCTTAATTTTGATTTGGAGTGAATCATAATCCTAGATATAGCTTGCATTAACTTTGCATTAGGGTTTGCATTAGTTAATTGGCATTCTAGGGTTTCTAAATCTTGCATTAGTGAAAGTGCATATAGGTTGCATTTTTGCATCTTGCATCATTGAATTTCATCTTAAATATGCATTTGAACTTAGTTTGGACATTATCCAAAATAGAAAACATAACATTCACACAAAATTTGTTGAAAATAGTGCAAGAACCCTAAACTGGGACTCATACACCCCTCTGGGCGCTTTAGTCCCAATACAGGAGATTTTGCCTAATTTTTGGGTATTTTGTGGTGACTATTATTCACTGTTCAAACCCTTGAAAAAGCCTGATTGGGACTCATACGCCCCTCTGGGTGATTTAGTCCCATTTTAGATTGTATTTTACAGAATTAAAAACTCTATTTTGTGTCCTTGTTTGCTATCATTAGCTTTTTGTTTCAATTTGTAGAGTTTTAGTTTCATGCATTTCATTAGATCTAGCTTAATTTAGATACATTTCAATCATGGATAAAATTACATTATTGTACTTTTCATTCCTAGAATTAGTTCATAGTTGAATTAGCTTACATTACATTTTCCATTCATTAGAAAATAAAATAAAAAACACCTATAAATTGATGAACCACTTGGAGAAAGCATAGTTATTTGAGTATGTCAAATCTCTTTGTCCAAGTTAACCTAAAATTCAAGCCTTTTAGTAGTGATGAACTTGACATGTTAGATGAAGCCCTTGCTGATTTCATCTCACAAGGTTCATCAACTAAGGTTTGTTACAACAAACTGAAACCTAGATAAGTTAATGTGATTCAACCTTAACTTATCCTTTACCCACCTTCACATAAGTCTCAAACTCAAAACAAACTTATTTTCACCCTTGAACCACCTAAGAAAAATGTTTTGCAGAGATCAAGTTATAATATCATTGCTCATACATATAACACTAGAAATAATCCACAACCAAAACAACCAACTACAACATCTTTACCTTTTCCTAACCCCATCTTGCCTAGCGCTCCTCGTTTTCCTTCGAATAGTGGAAATGAGTATTATCTTGTTGAACAACTTAAGAATACTCCCACAAAGATATCCCTATGTGACCTAATTCATAATTCACCTAATTATCATACTATGCTTCAAATCGCCTTGCAACAAGTAGTGGTTCCCTCTGGTACAAATGCAAATGATGTGGTAGCTCTAATACAAGGAATGAATATAGTTAATGTAGACATTACTTTTCATCAACATGAGCTACTTCTGTTGGAAATGAGAAAGATAAATGACGCCTTCATGATAATAGCCATCTATAATAGGTTAGGAATAAAAAGGACCCTTGTTGATAATGGCTTCGCTCTTAATGTGTGTAGTGTGACCCTCTTGGATAGACTTGGCATAGAAAAATCAAGAATTCAACCTGACTCCTTGTTGACTTGAGGATTTGACAATGTAGGAAAGCAACCATTTGGTATGATTACTTTTCCTATTATAGTTGGAAAGGCTACCTTGCAAACTCCCATTTATGTTATGCCTGATAATCTTTCATATAATCTTCTTTTAGGGCAACCTTGGATTCATGAGATGCATGCAATGCCTTCAAATCTTCATTGTATAATGAAGTATGTCTATAACAATAAAGTATACCAAGTTGAAATAGACCCCAAGCCTGAAAGTTGCTTACAAGTTGAAAAAGGAATGACAAGTCCACTAAACACATTAATTCCAACATCGAATATAGAACCTATGGAAGAAGGAAAACAAGAGATGGAAATGGTGTCGAAGTTATTGGATGATGATTAGGGTTCCTTAGAGTTCACACCTTTGTTTATGGGAGAATACATAATCACAAGAGAAGAAAAAAAAAAAAATAGCCAATGGTGATGTCAACGTAGAACTTAGAATATAAAACTCACAAGCATCTACCTCATCTTCTCTAGAAGAAGACACAAGCTATACAACAAACTTCAATAAGATAGATTATCAATAACTACCAAACCCGAAAGTGTAGACACCTAAATTTGAACACTTACATTTGTCCAAATTTATCCCTTTTCATCTAAATATCCTCTTATTTGCATTAATTATGTAATATTGTTATTATTTAATTAATACCCTTAAATTCTTCTAAATCCTTAAGGTATTTAGTTAATAATTAAATACCTTACTCTTTATTTCCTTTTTCCTCAAAAGAATTAAATAAATAATACATTTATTTAATTCCTCACATGTCACATCCTCCATCACTTTTTCTTAATCATAATCCACCTCCTAAACCCATCATTAGGGATGTGCACATGTCTAATCCATGATTAGGATGTGTCACATCCTCCAACTTTAGCAAGTTGGCTCCTAATCTTCATTAGCCACTAATTGTCTTCTAATTATTGATCAATTAGTCCAATCAACATCTTAGTCAACTCTCTCACCTCCCAAAGAATATTAAATTCCTTTTATTATCCTCATGTCCTTCCTAATGGAATTTTAAATTTTATTTTATCCCTCCAAGATTCTCCTCTCCCCCATGCAAGTTGTTAGGAGTTCTAGAACTCCTCACTTGTCACATCACTCACATGTGGACATGTACTTACCTTTTTGGAAACCTTGTTTTATCCCCAAGGTACTCCCAATCATGTGAATTTAAAATTCACATTTATTTTCCCAATCACTTATCTCTTCCCCATGGGGATTTTTGAGAAATACTAAAATTCCTCATATGTCACTTTCCTCTCATATGGGAACAAGAAATTCCTTTTTGAGGAAATCTTCTCCTCATTCCAAGATACTTGCAAGTGCCTCCACCTCACATGTCCCTTTTCCAACTCACTTGTCCTTGTGACACTTCATCCTCCACATGGCAAGATGTGAGGGCTTGTGGGTCCTCAAATCACCACAACCCTTCATCTTGCTCATGTTGGCAAGATCTCAACAGTCCATTTCTCTAGAGAATTCTTCTCTTAAAATGAAATATTTTCTCTCATTTCTCTCATTATGCATTCAAATTACAATCACATTTTCAAGTTCTCCAACTTCATCTCTCAAGCAACTTCAATCATTTGCATCCATCCTCCATCATTGAAGCTTCAAGCCTTCATTGTATCCATTTGGTTCACTTTCTCACATACCCACATCTCTCATTTGAATCTTCATTTCATCAAGATCATTTTGCATCCACTTTTAGCACTCTTTCCATCAAGGAGCACACATTATCGACAATCAAAGTGCCAACCAAAATATCAACTTGAACAAAGGTAAAAACCTGTACTTTCTTATCTTTATTTTGTTTAAGTTTAACGTAGCCCTATCTTGAGGCCTTAAGTGTTGTTTGTTGTCTTTTGTATTCTGTTTTGTGTCATTTAGATAGGCTAACAACTCTTGATCATAGAAAGAAATGGAGAGACTTTATGGAAAAGGTTATGAACTTATGAAACAACTTGGTTATAGTGGAAAAGGATGTCGAAAGAAAGAACAAGGCATCCATGTTCCTATAGAGCCTAACACACAAGAAACAAAAAGTGGTTTGGGATATTGTCCTTCTAAGATAATGCAAGCAATGAAAAGACCCTTGCACACCAACATGTGTAATCCTAAAACCACTCTCGCCTTGAAGCATCCATAATTGATTAACACAACTTGCGAAGAATCATTGGAGTTATTTGAAGGTGATGAAGCCTTGAAAGAAATGTTATGAGTTTATGACAAGCCATTTACTCCTAAAAAGAAAAGGGTTACATGTGTTATGATTAGTACTAAGAAAAATATGGAGAAAAGGAAAGTAATGAGATTGAAAATAACAACAAAGAATACAACCTTGTTTTTTGAAACAAAATGCACTTCCTTTAGGAGATACCATTGACATACCACTAGACATTAACAATGAAGAAAAAGTGATTGAGATAGGAAAGTTCATTGATAAAGATGAACAAGAAGACCATGCAACTTTCCTTCATGAATTTCCTAATTCTTTTCTTGGAATTATTTGGATATGCTAGGAATTGATGCTAATATAGTGACACACAATATAGTTCTTGTTGAAAATGCTAAACTAGTAAGACAAAAGATACAAAAGATGAATCTTGATAGCCTTACTAGTTAAGGCTGAGATTGAAAAACTCCTTGATGCCGGGTTTATCCGACCTATTGATTACTCTCCTTGGATCTCAAACATTGTTGTAGTCGTAAAACCTGATAATCGTATTAAGATGTGTACGAGCTTTCATGATTTAAATAAATCATCTTTAAAAGATGACTCTCCCCTTCCTAATATCGACATGATAGTGGATTCAACTACGAAACACACTTAATTTTTTATCATTCATGGACATATTCTCTGGATATAATCAAATCTTTATCAACCCTCAAGATCAATACAAAATAATATATACAATAGCTTGGGGAACATTTTGTTGGGAAATGATGACCTTTGGATTAAAGAATGTAGGCACAACATATCAATGAGATATGACATTAATATTTCATGATTACATACATAAGATTTTGGAGGATTATATTGATGATATCCTTTCCAAATATTTAACCCGACAAGACAATGTGAATATCCTTCAAAAAATCTTTGAATGGATGAGAAAATATACCATGAGATTAAATTTGAAAAAGTGTCTTTGGTGTAGATAGTGGAATTTTTTTAGGTTTTATCATATCTCACAAAGGAATTGAGGTGAACACGAAGAAAATTGATGCTATATTTAGCATTCCACCTCCTAGAAACATTTCTCAATTGCGTACTCTACAACGAAGAATTCAGGCTATCTGCCATTTTGTAGCATCCCTAGCAGACCGAATGTTACCATTTACACATCTTCTTTAGAAAGAGGTTCAATTTAATTGGAATAAGGATTGTAAACAAGCTTTTGAGAGTTTGAAAGATTATCTTGCTACTCCACCTGTTCTACAACCCGATGTGCAAGACAAACCGTTTATCCTCTATACATTAGCATCGACCCATGCTCTCACAAAATTGTTGGCCCAAACAAGATGAAAATGGTAAAGAACATCCTGTTTATTACATTAGCCGAACTCTAATTGATTATGATAAATGATAAAAACTGATAGAGAAACAATGTTTGGCTCTTGTATTCACTACTAGTAAGTTGATACAATACTTATTGAATGCTGAAATACATGTGATGACGAAATTTGATCCTTTAAAATATATTTTTGCTTAAACAGATTTATCCAGATGTTTAGCTAAGTGGGTTATGTTGTTAATTGAGTTTGACCCTAAGTTTGTTTCACAAAAAGCAATTAAAGGACAAGCATTAACTGACCAATCAGCTGAGGCTCCTTCTCCTTTAGCATTACCTAATGATGATTCATTCCCCGATGATAGCGTGTTGACAATTGAACCTGATACATGGGAGTTATATTTTGACGGATCTAGGTGTAGAATTGGCTCTGGTGTGGGGGTTGTCATAACCCTGCCCACAGAGATCCTATTCCCTTGTCTTATCACTTAAAATTCCTATGCACAAACAACACCACAGAGTATGAGTCATTACTTGTTGGATTGCATGCCACTTTAATTATGGGAGCTCAAGACATTAAGATATTCAGTGATTTGCAATTAGTCATTAAACAAAAACATGGAACATATCAAGTGAAACATGACAAATTATCAAAATACAAGGATCTCATAATGAATTTGTTAGAGAAGTTTGATTCGTACACCATTGACAACATCCCATGAAAAGATAATCAACATGTAGATGCAATGGCAAGTGGGGCTTCCATTATATATCCTCAAGATCCTTCAAAATACTTCACATTTATTGTACATACAGTTATGAAACCATCAATAAAAGATAAAATGGAAGAAGTATTATCATCCACCATGGAAAGCTCTAGTGAAAGGTACACACCAATATTTAATTATTTAAAAGACGGTACCTTTCCTGAATCAACAACTAAGAACACTTGAGCCTTCCTTCAAAAACTTGCATCTAAATATATAATCCTTGCTGATGTGTTGTATTGAAGGTCCTTTGATTGTATCTACTTAGATGTATTAAAAAATCTAAAATCCCCATTGCACTTGAACAAACTCGTGCAGGTGCTTGTGGAGGTAATTTTGGAGGAAGAACATTAGTTCAAAAACTAATCCACATAGGATACTATTGGAGACATATGGGACAAGACTGCTTTGCATACATTAAGAAATGTCACAAATGTCAGGAATGTAGGAATTTGATTTATGCTCCTGCCTTCAAACTTTGTGCTCAAGTACTCATTTGGATATTTTTAGTATGGGGTTTAGATCTCATTGGAAAAATCTCAACACCTTCCTCCACCAAACATACATTCATAATCACTACAATAGACTATTTCACAAAATGGGTAGAAGCTATTCCACTTCATTCAACAACTATCGATGTGATATGTCGTTTCATATTGTAACACATTATTGCTCATTTTGCACTTCCTTCCATGCTAGTTTCAGAAAATGGGACACCATTTAAGAATAACGATGTGAAGAAGTTCTTAGAGATGTTTAACATCCAACATTGTTTTTCAACACCCTACTACCTGCAATCCCATGGTCAAGCCGAATCAACTTGCCACTAGGAAGGATCACTTTCCACTACCTTTTATTGACTAAATACTTGATTCCCTAGTAGGCCAAAAGTTATTCTCGATCCTAGATGGATTTAGTTGCTATAACTAGATAAATATATCTCCAAAAGACCAAGATAAAACTACATTTACATGCACATGGGGCACACATGCTTATTTTTTTCTTCTCTTTGGACTATGTAATACCCCAGACACTTTCTAGAGGGAAGTACTAATTATTTTCTTAGATTATGTTCATGAATCCATGGAAATATACATGGATGACTTCACCACCTATGGAGAAACATATGAAGAAGCACTCAACAATCTAGAGAAGGTTTTAAAAAGATGTCAAGAACAAAATCTAGCACTAAGTCATGAGATATATTTCATGATGATGACTCAAGGGATTGTTCTAGGAAATTTTATATCAAGTGAAGGAATTCAAGTGGATCCCAATAAGATTGTGATCATCTCTACACTTCTTGTGCCATAGAGACAAAAGAGATGTAAGGAGTTTTCCAAGACATGCAAGCTACTATAGGAGATTCATTCAGGACTTTAGAAAAATTACAACACCTTTATTCATTCTCCTCACCAAGGATATGCAATTTAAATGGACCACAAATATAAACACTCAGTTGAAGCACTTAAGACAACCTTGAAAAAAG
Organism: Sequoia sempervirens; assembly: GCA_007258455.2. NCBI lineage: Eukaryota > Viridiplantae > Streptophyta > Pinopsida > Cupressales > Cupressaceae > Sequoia > Sequoia sempervirens. The sequence goes on along the minus strand of VDFB02270651.1, from coordinate 523,449,076 downwards.
TACATGTCTTGAGAGGGCCAAACTGGACATTACCTTTCCACATACACATTGATGCTTCTGATTTTTCTATATGAGCATTATTGGGACAACCAAAAGGTAATAAGGATTATGTTATCTATTGTTGAACATATGGAATACTGAGAGGGGGGTGAATCACTATTCCATAAAAACACAATAAAATCCATCTAATCATTATCACAATTCTAATTGAATCAACAAGAAGGAACATAAAAACAAATCAATGCAACCATACACATGAACACCAATATTTTTACGTGGAAAACCCAAAAAGGGAAAAACCACGGTGAGGGTTAACTCACAATATATTATATCTAGATAAAAAATATTACAGGTCTCACTACCAGGACTCGCGATCCCTAAAAAGGCTCATTTCTTGAGTACAAAAGATGGCTAACTACTAAGATACAAAGATAGTGGCTCACTACCAAAATATTGAACTGATAGGATACACGTTCAATGTGCAGGGTTCGGTTTCAATGAAGCTTAGAATATGAAGTACTACCTCACATAGTAGTCACTCAACTAATCTGCATTGATCCACAACTGATAAAGCATTTAGGCTTAGATCTTCACATACCTCTTAATTCGTTTTACTCCTCTTCTTTCGCATACTTCCATTCTCTCTTCAAGGAATCTTATATATACAAGTATATCTTATTCATCAATTAGGTCAGCCTAATTAGATGAAAAAATAAAAAATCTCTTTGTCGGCACCATATATAATTTAAACATTTTATCCATGTAGTGCATTATACCAAGTTGACTAACATAACTAGTCTCCACAATGTATTGCATACGTTAAGTTGGCTAAGACTAGAACACAATTCTCTAAGCCAACAAATAAACCTCAAAGCAACCACCTTCCAAATCTGAGAACACACTGATTTCCCACCATACTATCAACAAAACCACAACATAAGAATGTTTACCTTAAGAAAATGTGAAGTCTCCCACATAGTATGCCAAGCAAGGAACAACAATAGAATACAAAGTTGAACTTTGTCAGAGATAATTTTTTGCTCAAAACCAAAAAAAATCTCAAGATCCAAGATATAGCTATCTGAATGAGTCATGCTAACATGGTTAAGAGATTAGAGTCATATCAAATCTTGCAGTGAATTCCAGACTCAAATACCATCACACTAATCCATCACAAAAGAGTATTACCGACATATAACAACTTTTGGTAAACCAAGTAGACTTCCAATAGAGTTATCACCATGTTGACATTAATGAAAACATAGGAACAACCAACACAAACCATCCATACTTCATGCTCATGGTTCAAGGATCCACAATCCCAACAATCTCCCCCTTTGGCATTGATGACAACATGCATGACAAAAAACATTTTCCAATATACTGCAACTGAATACTCTGAATATTCCCCCTATCAAAACTATTCTTCACAAAAAAAATCCTCTATTAACCTCTATATCTTCATTTCTTTATCTCTCCATCTCCCTATCTTGCCCCCTTTGACATCAATGACAAAGGATGGGGTCCGATATATATGTACATATGCATCAAAATGTAACCAAAAAGATATGAACACAAAATTGAATTAACCTGAAGAAGAACCTCTGAGACTCTCTAGGATGACCTTCCATGATGCTTTTCCCTCTTCCCATGAACCTTTTGGACTTATAGGAGTTTTGTGTAGTAGCTCTAGCTTAGTTAAGGACTCTATACCATTTGTTAAAGTATTGGGACTAAGATTAATCTCTGATAATTCACCAATACAACCAAGAGCACTAGAAACAGAAGTGTGCCTGAGTTTAATCATGTCTCTGAGTGCCACAAACTTCTTGATAACTTCTATCCTTTGATCTTGTAGAGAAAATAATTTTTCCTAAAGCTACACAATGTAGGACCACCTTTGATTATCTCTATCTTCTACTAACCTGTATGTATTCACCTGAGTCCACATCTAGGATTCACTCATCTTTATCTCATTTCTTATGTTTAATGTACTTCTAGACCAATCTAGGAAAAAAGAAAGCAGTTCTTGTGCCTCTTCTTCACAAACTTGTACATTATCCAATTCCTTCATCAGTCGATTGTGTGCATTTGCAAATTTTTCCTTAGTATCTTCCAAATTTCCTTCATCAAACCTAATTCCAGTATGCACTTCAAGTCCCAAGATGTAGACCTTCAAAGAATCAATCATGCCTTTGAGATTCTCCACAACAGAACTAGATGAATCAAAATTAGCACTAGGAATAACCTTCTACAATTCTTCCAAAGCTCTTTGAATGTTTATTCTTTCATGCTCATGTTGAGCTCTCTCAAACTCACTTCCTTTTGCAACTTCTTGCTTAACAACACTCTTCCTTTTCTTCCCTATTTCGGTTATGCTACTGGAGGTACCTTCTACATGGAGATTCTTAGGGATTTCCAAAAGAATTTTAGCATACTAATCAACTTTAGCCTCTGACACTTCATAATCTAACTTAGATATCCATACCAACCTTGATTCAACTGCTTCCATGAGACAAAAATCTGTAGACACAAGAAAATTGATGCTTCAGGAGTACCTTTCAACTACACTTATTGGAATCCTAAACCTTCTACTCATCCTCATCTAAAATGTTCCAAAGAATGCAACAATGGAAGTTTCTTGTACATCTGAGCTACTGAGATTTATCTTGAAGTTCCTAATTTGATGGGAAATAGGCTCTGTATTTGACCATTCTATCCTTCCTATTACCAATAATTCTATCAAAAAGTAAAAGAGTAAATAGACAACCAAATTTCCATACTGAAATATATTCTTCTTACTCTTCTTCATTTCTTTTAAATTCTTCAAAAGATGTATACGAAGTAATTCATACAATTCATAATCCATACCTATTTTAACCATATCAACAACAATATGTACAACAACAGTAAAAATTGTAGGTCATTGCTAGGGATACAAAATTTGTGACAAATGACCATAACAACATACCTTATTACCAGATCCACAATTGATCTCAAATCAATCTCTTTCCCTTCAATATTCACACCGATAACCTCAGTTATCTCTTTCTCATCCATAGCCTTCTGTTTGGGAACTAGTCCGGAGGAACACAAACCAGTTACATCTCTAATATCTTCTCTGGTAATCAAATGTGCCTAATCAATCTACAAAGATTCATGATGAATTCTACTCAACACTATTCAAATACACTTCTTTTCAAATTCAAACAAAGGGACTTTCCTCCAAACATCCAACTTTTTCTCAACTAACACTCTGTAGGCATCATGGTTCTCTTCCAATTCACTCTCCCATAGAATTCTCAACTAAACTGATGAAATTTATTATGTCTTACTGTAAAAAAATGCATAGATATCTTCTGTGGGAAAGACTCTCAGAGGTATACGAGAGAATGCACCAATAGACTCTTCCAACACATTCCTCAAATATCTCTTCAAATTAACTTTCACTTTATCCATACTATTCACAACCTTTAAATTATCCATAGCAATAAAAATGAAAGATTGTGCAAACATGAATACCTCTGTAAATTCCAACAAGAAATGTATAGATATCTTGCTTTCAGAGCTCACTTCAAGTCCACTTGATCTCTTCTACAAACCTTGAAACTCTGAATTGATCTCTAAGCTTCCTTTGCACGCTTCTCCGAAAATACATAAGCCTTTTGAATTATTTGAATTTATTCCTTTCATTCTGAATGATTTTGCAATAAATGCTTCAACTTGCAGGTAGATTACTCCAAAAATTGTGTACACCTCCATTCTTTCAAATTCTACATACTTCATCCTTCACACATGCGACTGAGAAAATTCCTTAATTTCATTACCACATTAAATATACTTCTATCATGATGTGACACAAGTATCAATGAGGGGGTTTATTAGATTTTTTGATAATTGATCCCCCTTAGCCACTACTTGACTCAAAAATTTATGGGAGTATCTACATTGGAGGTCGACATAGATAAGACTAATGATTTTGATTCAACTTGCTTGAATTCTCCTTCCTTTCTCCAAATCTTTTTCATTTCCTTTCTTGCTTCTTCCAGATCAATGATTTGATCATTCTTCTTGGCTGGATAATTATTTTTTCTTCTTATGTAGTTATTACCAAGGTGTTTCGGATTGCTACACTTACAAAAAATAGCATTCTTCTTTCCATTTTTTCTTTTATTCAACTTATCTTCATATAGACTAACTTTATATCCAATCTTCTTGCACTCAAGACATTTGTTGGAGAATGATAAAGAATCATTCATTTTCCTTTTGCAGTCCTTTTCCTTATGACCAAATTTCTTGCAGGAATAACAAACACCATTGAAAGATAAATACCTTTTAGCATCAAGTTGTTTGACAAGATTTCTTCCAGAGTTCCTTATTAGATCCTTGATTTTTCAATCTTTGCACCAAGTCTTCTTACTAGTAGATTGCTTCGCTTTAGAAATCCGACCTTCCTCAAACCCTAAACCACTCTTATCCATTGTTGATCTCTGAGAAGTAATCAACTCATCAAGCATTTATGAGCTTATCTTAAATTTTTCTTTAAAATTTCTTGCCTTTTCCAGATGAAATCTCAAGATTTCTACTTAGTCCTCAAGCTTTATGCATTCATCCATCTTCCTTTGAATTTCAATTTCCTAACATTCTTCAATTCTTTTCTTCTCATCCAATTGTTGCAGTAGGCTAAAGACAATTTCATTTGCCTTAACCAATAGATCACATGCTTCAACACTTTTACTTTGCTGATTTTCAATATACTCATTCACTTTCATCAACTTTTCCTTTAGATCTTCTATTTCTTTTGAATATCTAGCAAAAACCTCTTCTAGAGGAAAAAATTTCTTATACTCAAATTTTGGGACCTTCCTCAAGTTGTTAGGCTTCTTTCAAGGAACCAAGCTTTAATACTAATTGTTGAACATTTGGAATACTGAGAAGGGAGGGTGAATCAGTATTCCATAAAACCATAATAAAATCCATTTAATCATTATCACAATTCTGACTAAATCAACAAGAAGGAACATAAAAACAAATCAATGCAACCATACACATGAACACCATGATTTTTACGTGGAAAACCCAAAAAGGGAAAAAATACAGTGAGGGTTAACTCACAATATATTATATCTGAATACAAAATATTATAGGGCTCACTTCTAGGACTCACTATCCTTAAAAAGGCTCATTTCCTAAGTATAAAAGATGGCTAATCACCAAGATACAAAGATAGTGGCTCACTACCAAAAGATTGAACTAATAGGATACACCTTCAATGTGTAGGGTTCAATTCCAATGAAACTTAGAATATGAAGTACTACATCATACAATAGTTTCTCAACTAATCTACACTATTCCACAACTGATAAAGCATTTAGGCTCAGATCTTCACATACCACTTAATCCTTTTCACACATCTTCTTTCACATACTTCCATTCTCTCTTCAAGGAATCTTATATATACAAGTATATCTTATTCATCAATTAGGTCAGCCTAATTAGATTAAAAAAATAATTAAAACTCTCTTTATCGACACCGTATATAATTTAAACATTTTATCCATGTAGTGCATTCTACCAAGTCGATTAACATAACTAGTCTCCACAATGTATTGCATACATTAATTTGGCTAAGAATAGAACACAATTCTCCAAACCAACAAATAAATCTCAAAGAAAACACATTCCAAATCTGAGAACACATTAATTTCCCATCATACTACCAACATAGAGACTACCAACAAAACTGCAACATAAGAATGTTCACCTTAAGAAAATGCAAAATCTCCCACAAATTATGCCAAGCAAGGAACAATAGTAGAATACAAAGTTGAACTTTGTCAAAGATAACTTTTTGCTCACAACCAAAAAATGTCTCAAGATCTAGGATATAGCTGTCTGAATGAGTCATGATAACATGGTTAAGAGATTAGATTCAGATAAGATCTTGTAGTGAATTTTGGACTCAAATACCAACACATTGATCCATCACAAAAGAGTATTACTGGCAGAGAACAACTTCTAGTAAACCAAGTAGAATTCCCATAGAGTTATCACCATGTTGACATCAATGACAACATAGGAACAACCAACACAAACCATCCATACTTCATGCTCATGTTGCAAGGCTCCATAATCCCAACATCTACTACATCAATGAGAACTTACAAGGAGCAAAACTTAACTACACTGTCACAAAAAATAGATGTTGGAAGTTGTTTATACCATTAACAACTTTAGGTATTACATCACTAGGTATCTAGTCTTTATCCACATAGATTACACTGCAATAAGATACTTAATGAACAAACTTATGGTTGGAGGTAGACTAGTCAGATGGTTGTTCTCACTATAGGAGTTTGATATAACCATAGTGGATAAGCCTGGGAAAGCTAATGTGGTGGAAAATTCTCTATCTAGATTACCCACATAGCTAGAAGGTGTTGTGGATGATTCTTTTCTAGATAAGCATTTTTTTTCTCTCAATGTACACACACCATGGTTTACTAATACTACAAATTACTTAGTGGCAATAAAAATACCATCACATTTCTCTCCTAAAGAAAAGAGACAACTGGTGCATAAAATATTTCCATATCCGTGGGTAGTTGGTTATCTATTTTATATAGGTCAAGATAATATTATGAGTAGATGTATAAGAGAGGATGAGGTCTTTGACATCCTAAAATATTTCCATGCTAAGCCCTGTGGGGTCACTTTGCACCCAAAAGGACAACATTTAAGATCTTAACAATCAATTACTACTAGTCATCTCTCCATAAGGATTCAATAAAGTATACAAGGAGATGTGACAAATTTCAAAGAATGGGAAAACAAACAAGGATAGATGAGATTCCTTTGCAACCATCTTTGGCATTAGAACCATTTGATAAATGGGGGTTGGACTTCATTGGCCTCATTTCACCAACTTCTAATAACAAAGAGTGTACTTTAGTTTGCACAAATTATTTGAAAAAATGGGTTGAAGTCAAGGCATTACAGTTTGCTAGAGATGGAAATGTAGCTAAGCTTATGTATGCAAAAATATTTACCAGGTATGGAGTACCTAGAGAAATTGTGATAGATCAAGGTCCCTAGTTCACTTCTAAACTCATTTCTAAATTGGTTAAAGAGTATGAAATAAGATAGAAAATCAACACCTTATCACCCCCAAGCCAATGGGTAGGTGAAAGTTACAAACAAAGAGATTGAGAATATTCTAACCAAAATAGTGTAGATTCACAAAAAAGATTAGGCAACCAGATTACCTGAAGTAGTGTGGGCCTATAAGAAAACATGGAAAAAAAATTAGGTTTCACACCTTATGAACTGGTGTGCCATGCAAAAAATTAGTTATGCCCATTGAGTTTGAATACAAGACACTTAGGATAATAGTGGAACTAGAAATGGACTTGACAACAACATAGAAGGAGATGCTACACAATCTAAATGGGGTAGATGAAATTAAAATGGAGGTCATGCATCACACATAGATAATTCAAAAACAAAGGACTAAATGGCATGATCAAGTTATAAAGACTAAATAATTCAATGTGGGTGATTGGGCTTTATTATATGATTCCAAATATAAAGATCATAAGGGGAAGCTACAATCCAAATGGTTTGGACCATATAAAATACATCATGTATTCCCTAATGGAGCCATCAAATTTCATACCATAGATGCAATTAGATTTTCACTGTTAATTAATGGCCACAGATTGAAGATATACAAGAAGCCAACACAAAAAGATGATTTCCTTCTTTCTTTGTTGAATCAATATGGTCAAAACAATGGTTCTGATATAGACATACTACCACAAGATAACAAATCATCAACAAATACTATTGGTCCTCATAGTGAATCAATAGATGAGATACATAGCTCACCTCCCAAGAGAATGTAGGTATAATTCCTTATCCCACATCACATGTAGACACAACATAGGTACCATAATTCTTAATCTTTTCCAAGTATGCTCCATGTTGTAGTAGGGACTTGTAACTTCATGCATAAAAGCCACCATAGTTTAGTTTGAGACTTGTTGATGAAGGTACCCACAACAATTACCTGTCACATAGTTCAAAAATTTGTTCCAAATTAATTTAATATCCACATTCATTCCACATTTTCCACACTTGCAGCTATAAGCCTATCATATCACTACATGCAACTTAACCACTTCATTCCATGTCACCTATCTCAAATTTCATGCATTCAAACTATCACTTCACATTCCATCAATCATACATATTGCAACCTTTACATCACACGTGCCAACCTATTATTTCTTCCATTACTGTTAGGATTTAGGAAAATTAGAGCAATAAACATTAACAATTATATGCAGATTAAATAACCCAAAAATAACAATGAAGAATAATACAAAAGAGATCAACACAAAAATTTAATGTGGTTCACCCAATATGGGCTACATCCACAAAAAACTCAACCAACCAATGATTTTATTATCCAGTGCAAAATAGATTACAATCTCATGAATTACCCACACCACAACTTACATCCCAATCGCTTATAACAAGCTTTTTGGAAGCTTCCAAAATTAGAGTTTTACAAAGTCATTTTTTCATTTGACATGTCAACGGGAAAACCTTGATGTGTTAATGGGAAAAAAAATCAGGGGTTGCACCCTTGAACCCCTGCTATCGAGGGTTGTTGCCCCCGAACCCCTACTCGGGGCCCGACCCAACCCTGAATCCTGACAAGAATATGTTATGAGTGTATAATATTTGCATGATCAGTCACCACATACCAACAATATCCCTCTTGGAGACCGATCAGTCTCCACACCAAAAAATATCCCACTTGGAACTAATCCTGGATGACATGAATGCACTTGTAACTCCCACTGGATTACAGGTTTTGCTAGTTTCTTATGTCCACCATTATCAACCGTGAAGGCCAACAAAAACTGATGAGGAAATTAGTTTCTCCCATGTAAATTCCTTTGTGAACATATCTACAGGATTCTCATTGGTGTGATTTTTTTCCAGCTTCAACTGTCCATCCTCCAAAACTAATCAGATGAAGTGGTATCTAAGCTATATGTGCTTAGTTTTTGAATGCAAATCTGAATTCTTATCAAGATGAATGACACTCTGGCTATCAGTGTACAAAGGGTTATCTTCTTTTCATTTTCCCAGTTCCTCTAGAAAATGTTGTAACTAGATCATCTCCTAGCTAGCTTCTATAGCAGCAACATACTCAACTTCAGTGGTTGAAAGTGCAACAACCTTGTGCAAACTTGAAATCCAACTAACTGCAATACCTCCTATAGTAAAAACATACCTTGTAGTACTCCTCCTGCTATCAATATCAGTTGCCATATTAGAGTCAACATATCCTTTTAGAATAGAATTTTTTCCTCCAAAACATAATTTATTTGAAGTAGTACCTCTCAAATATTGGAGAATCCATTTTACCACATTCCAATGTTCCATTCTCAGATTGCTCATATACCTACTCACAAATCCCACTACATGTGCAATATCTAGCCTTGTGCATACCATTGCATACATCAAGCTATCAAATGTTGATGCATATGGTATCTTAGACATTTTTTCTTCCTCCTCTTGTGTCTTTGGACACATCTACTTAGTCAACTTAAAATGACTAGGCAAAGGTGTGCTAATTGCTTTTGCATTCTGCACGTTAAACCTTTTCAACACCTTCTCTACATACTCACTTTGAGACAAAATAATTTTCTATTTGTCCTATCCCATGTGATCCTCATACCAAGGATTGGTTTTTCTGCACCCAAGTCCTTCATAGCAAATGAATTTTCTAATTTATGCTTAAGTTCATTAATATGTTGCATGCTAGACCCAACAACAAGCATGTCATCAACATAAAGCAACAGGATAATATAGCTGCTATTATCCAATTTCTTAAAATAAACACAATAATTATAATGGCATCTTTTGTAACCTTGTTCAGTCATAAAACTATCAAATTTAAAATACCATTGTCGAGGTGCTTGCTTCAGGCCATACAAACTCTTCTTTAACTTGCACACAAATTCCTCCTTACCCTTGACCTCATATCCCTGTGGTTGCTACACATATATTTCCTCTTCCAAATACCCATGGAGAAATGTTGTTTTCACATCTAGCTATTCAAGAGGCAAGCCTTCAGCTACCACAAGACTTAGAATAGTTCTAATAGAAGTCATCTTTACAACAAGAGAAAATATTTCATCAAAATCTATACCTTTTTTCTGTGCAAAACCTTTTACCACGAGTCTGGCCTTATATATTTTCTTACCTCCATCTTCTTCCTTCAACATGTAAACCCATTTATTTGGTAATGCTCTTTTACCTGTAGGCAATTGGACTAAGTCCCAAGTCTAATTCTGTAGCAAGGAATCCATTTCCTCTTTCATGTATAGCTTCCATTGCTTTTTGGTATCTACTTGCATTGCTTCTTCATAACCTTTGGGTTCGCCAGAATCAATTAATAATATAGAATATAACAATGGAGAAAATATTTTTGGAGGTCTAGTTATTCTTGTAGAATTTCTAACACTTGTAGGAGTATGTGGGATAACTTGTTGTTGTTGAGCATCAAGTACCAATGGTATTTTATCTTCTGGAATCTCACCCAACACCACATATTCCTTTTTGGCCTATTCATTCTTCTTTTCTTGCAATTGATCCTTATACATGACCTTCTCATTGAATATAACATCTCTGCTCCTAATGATTTTATGATTTTCATAATACCATAATCGATAACCAAATTCATCTACTCCATATCCAATGAAGGTACATTTTTTAGACTTAGCCTCAAGCTTGGTTCTATTTTCAATGTCAACATGGATAAAAGCTTCATAACCAAAGGCTTCCATAAATGAATAGTTTACCTTTTTACCTATCCATGCCTCCTTTGGAATGCCACCATCTAAAGGATTTGAAGGTCCTCCGTTTATTAAATAAACAATGGTATGCACAACATGTGCCCAAAACTGTAAGGGTAGTCCAACATGCAATCTCATGCTCCTTGTATGCTCCATAATGGTCCTATTCATCCTCTCAGACACACTATTTCTTGTGGGGTTTCAAGAACCATTTTCTGCCTATGGATTCCATTGTATGAACAATAACTTTCAAATTCTCTGCTACAATACTCACCTTCATTATTAGATCTAAGACACTTCAAATTTTTTCCTGTCTCATTCTCAACCAAAGATTTCCACTTTTTAGTTTCAAGAACTTCTAATTTTTGTTTTAGGAAATACACCCATGTTTTCCTAGTTGCATCATCAATAAAAGTAACATAATAACAAGAGCCACCAAGAGAAGATACCTAAACATATGAATGCACAAGCTCTAATTTCTCACTCTTCTTCTCTTTCCCAACTTTGAGAAATCAAACTCTTTTGTTTTCCATAAACATAATTTTCATAGAACTCCAAGTCAATTTGCTTCAAACCTAGTAGCAGCTTTCTAGAGTGAAGGATCTTCATCCCCTTCTCACTCACGTGCCTAATTCTATGGTGCCACAATTTTGTTTCTGTCCCTACAACAAGTGCTCTAACTGTTTCAGTAGCAACTATTTTTGTAGCAGCTAAGGTAGAATAAGTATTATCAGTACCAAAATACAATGTGCCTACCTTTTCACCTTTAGCTACTACTAATGCACCTTTAGTGACCTTCTAGACTTTGTCTATAAAGGTAACTATGCAATCTTCACTACCCATTTTTCCTCCAGAGATTAAATTTATTCTCAAATTTGGAAAATGCCTTACCTCCTATAGCAACCATTCATTTCCATTTTCAACTTAATTTTTATCTTTCCTTTTCCAACAATCTGACAGGGTTCATCGTCACCCAAATATGCTTGTCCAAAATAACCTTGAACATAATCTACAACATATTCCCTATGGGGTGTGGCATGAAATGAAGCCCCTAAATCTATTACCTAGGAATCATTAACATTATCTAAACATAGAACTAAAGCATCCTACAATTTATCACTTGCAATATTAGCTTCCTTTCATCATGTTGTTCATCTCCTTGTTTTCCTTTTTGAGATCAACAATCCTTCAAGTGTCTTGGCTTTCCACAATGCCAACAATCTATTTTTCCTCTAGATTTAGATTTTCCTTTCTTCAACTTCCCACGATTTGTTGGGATTTTATCTCTCTCCTTTACTTTTCCCCTATTCTCTATAGTCAAAGCATTACCCGATGTTGAAGTCTCACCTGTGCTTTTTTTTTCGTATTTCCTCGCTAAGAATAACACCAACAACATCATCAAATTTCAATGTAGTTGAACCAGAAATAGAGTTACTTACAACCATTACCAACCTATTCCAACTTTTTGGCAAAGAACATAAAATAAAGAGAGGCCTCACCTCTTCATCAAAATTCAATTTTACAAAAGTTAACTGACTGGTAATCATATTAATCTCATTTAAATGATTTGTCATAGATCCACCTTCAATCATTATTAGATTAAACAAACACTTCATGAGAAATACCTTATTTGAGGCTGAGGGTTTTTCATATAATTTAACCAAATCTTCCATCAGATCCACTATTGTCTTTGCTTCTATTATATTGAACACCACATATGGTGCTAGGCACAACTGAATGGTTCCTAGTGCCTTTCTATCCAATATCCCATTCTTCATTGGACATAGTAGCCTCTTTCTATGTTTTTCCTTGCAATGGCTAGCATAGATCCTTTTGATACAAATAATCTTCCATCTGCATCTTCCATAATTGATAATTTTGATCGTTGAACTTCTCAACCTTGAATTTTCCTTCTTCCATTACTCCCACTAAAATCTAGAGGTTTCCTACCAATCAACCAAAATACACACGACTCTAATACTAGTTGTCAGGATTCAGGCATATCAGAGCAATACACATTAACAATTATATGTAGATTAAATAACCCAAAAATAACATAGAAAAATAAGACAAAATAAATCGACATAGAAATTTAATGTGGTTCACCCAATATGGGCTACATCCACAAAAACTCATCCAACCAATAATTTTATTATCTAGTGAAAAACATATTACAATCTCGTGAATTACCCACATCGCAACTTACATCCGATCGGCTTATATCAAGCTTTTTGGAAGCTTCCAGAATTATGGTTTTACAAAGTTGTTTTTTCATTTGATGTGTCAACGGGAAAACCTTGACATGTTAATGGAAAAAAAAATTGGGGGTTGCACCCCTGAACCCCCACTCAGGGCCTAGCCTAGCCTCAAACCCTAATAAGGATACATTATGAGTGGACAATATTTGCATGATCAGTCGCCACATACCAACAATTACCTATAGCAATTAACCAACATCAAATCAAAATCAAGTTACATACACTCTTCCAAAAGCTTCACATGTGTGGAGTTTCGTTCATCTAAAATGATAGGTACACATACTAATTTTCCATAATTAAGATATATTTCCAATGCTTTCAATATGTTCAAGATGCATTTAATTTTGCATGCTTTACACTCATTAATCTTATTTCCATAATAAATAATCATACTCTACCTAGTCACATTTATTGAAGTGAGCTCACTTCAAGATTTTAGTTGGGGGGAGATAGTATATATTCTAACTCTTTTTTTTTCCACCAAAAGAAAAACACAGAAAAAACACACAAACCCTTTTTTCTTTTCTACCTTTCTACATCTGCAACCTTTTTATTTATTTTTCCCTAAATTCCAAGCCAATTCAAATTAAATTCAAGTTGATTCAAGCTAAAACAAAGAAGAAAGATGGTATATCAATTAATATTGTAGTTGAGTGGAAGTGTTATAGACATAAAGGGTTAGCGAATTTGAATTGTGAGCAAAAATTTGCAAATTTTGAGAAAAAGTAGAGTAAGGATATCTCATCATGGGAGGTGATATTATCAGAAGGGAACAATCTACACACCAACAAGTATTGGAGGACAAATTATTCTTTCCCATTTTCACAAGAGCGAGATGGTTAGATTACTTTTTGAAGCTAACAAAATATAATAAAAACATGACAAGGCAGTTTGTAATAATATTACAATATGATGAAGCCACCATTAGAGGATTGAGGGTGGATTCTTTAGAGGCTGAAATTGCAAAGTGATGCAGATTAGGGAGGAAAAACACAAATAAACTCAAAATTAACTCAAACAAATCAATCTTTCAAACTTTAAACCCTCATTTGATGGATTTTCTTACAAATTATAAAAATTCTTCTTGTAGCACTCCAAGCAAACCTTTTCTAACACAATCTGCAAACCAGGTCTCAAACCCACAAACCAATGATTTTTATAGATACTATTTTGGCCATTTGATAACATATCAAGAGTTCAGATATGATTTCTTTGGAACAAACCCCTCAAAAACTTGCTACTACGCTTGACAATAGGCCTAAAAGAGCATAAATTCACCATTTTTGGTCATAACTTGCAGAGAACAGCTCCAACCCACAATCCAAAACCTATTTTAGATACCCATTTGGATGTTATTCAACATATGTGGAAATCATGGGTGATTGTTTTGTAACAAAAGGTCTTAAAATTGACTGTCCCATTTTGAGACTAGGCCTAATTAGGCTTGCATGAATAGGGATGTATTGGTTCATACAACTCCAGACCTTGAAAACTAGTTTTGATCATTCAAACATGATGTGTAGGACTTGTTTATGCTATCCCAACCCTTACCAACCTTCCTCCAATGGTTTTATTGCAAACTTCAACTCATATGGCTCTTTCAATGCACAAAACATGAAGAAGACAGCCTAGGGCATCACCAATATTGCATCGAACTCCATCTCCTGCCTTTGAAAACTTGTGGAAAACAAATTTAGTCCATATTCTTCCATTTCGTTATAGCCATTTCTACCAGTGGAAGTAAGAGTTATACCATTTTCTTGCTCAAAACCCTCATTGCCTAGGCTTATAAAACTGTTTTTACTAAAAAAAATAGTGAAGTACCAAGAAGTGGAGTTGAATTCCCTATCAGAGTGAATGTAGTAGCTATTAGGGATGAATTCAAGGAGCCTAGAGAAAATCTTAACTCATCATCTCAGGGCACCAAGAGATTGTCACTTTCATGGGTATGGGATTCTTGTGCTTCTTACATTATTAAATATATCACTTGTGATGGTAGATATTCCCTTCTATATACTATACATATTAAGCTTTTAAGTCACCTTCATCACAATAGATTGGTTAATGTACTTGATTTCGTCTATAATTTGTTAAAGAGAATGGGGTCTAAGTATCAAAGGAAAACAAATTATTCAACTTTGTCATATTATTGTTTGTTTACTCTATTAGTAAAGAGAATCCTTAGGGCTCAGTATCCATAGGTGTCCTAGGAAATATTTTTGATTTGTGAAGATATTAACAATATGCTTGAGGAACCACCAGTCCTAGAAAACCTAGAGTCACCTGCTGCATCTTTAAGGGAAATGCCCCTTGTTTCACCTACTACTTCACCTACCTACAACAAGGGAGAACCATAGGAGAAAAGTGTGCAAAGATCACAACATGCAAGATCTAATTAGCCTATAGCAAAAGAGGTACATGAAACCCTAGTTTCTTCTAAAACACCAAAAACTAGAAAAGAGAGAGGTGGTTCTTCTTCTGCACCTTCAAAGGTGCAGGAAAAGAAGCCCACCCAACCAAGGAGTTCACACCTCTTAAAAAGGAAAGGTTCTATGAGGGATAGTATTAATAAGCTGGAGGAAGAATATATTATGACAGTAGGGAATGACTCAGAACTAAAAGATAATGTATCTAAAATTGTGCATGTTCCCAAAAAAAGAAAATGGTATATATCCACCACCTTTGAATCAGATTCAAAGGACATTTTTGTTGCAAACAAAGCCAAGAAAAGAATCCCAACTAGCCCTGATAGTGAGGATTTTGAGTACATTGGGGGTGGTGATGAACAATTTTTGGAAAAATATGAGGATTTATTTTTAGAGGAAAGAAATGTAAGTAAGGATTTACAAGAAGCATTGGAGAGGATCAAACAATTAGAAGAACTGGTAAAAACATGATATGAACAAAGGGACAAGGAAAGGGAATTGAAAATTCAAGAGTTGGAGGAGAAATTGTATACTTATGGACATGGGTCAAAGTTATACTTGCTTGCAAAACTAGCAATGATTAAAGTAGGAAACAAAGAGATTATAGTTGAGAACAGAAGACCTCCTACTACAAAAAATCCAACTTGTCATACAACCATGTCCTTGGGATACCAAGTATGGAAATTCACTCAAGAATTCTCCCAACAAAAGGAAAAATGGAAGAATGAGAAGGAAACAATGGTCTCAGAACATACTAGAATACTAGAGAGTAAAGATATTGAATTGAAAAGGTTAGCAGTCAAGGTGGAAGAAGTAGCAGATAAGGCTGCTCAAATTTTTAAATGTAGACCACCAACTAGAAGAACACGATCACTTGTGTGAATACTATTTGTAGAAGACACTGAATGGAACCCATTAATGTTTGTGGTAGATTTGAAATTAAGGGCACTAGCATCATATTTCAAAAATTAAAAGTATAGTGGTGAAATCATGCAAGAGTATGTGGAGAGAGAGAAACCAGTTGCTCTCCCAATTAGAAAGGAATCTAAAACCCTTGATGTGATCATAGAAGAATGGTTACAACTTTTGCAACACAAGGGTGTGGGAAGGAAAATCATGAATTTGAGAATGCAGGATTATAGAAGGATGCAAATATTGACTATTGGACTCATCCATCATTGTTACAATTTAGTGCAAGAAAGATGGGATAGTTTAACTCCTGAGTTGGAGAGGAAAGAGCACCACTCCATTGATAATTTTATGGTCATGCTTGAGAGAACAGATAGGTACATGGATATTACCAAAGACAAAGGACTTGAATGGGTACCACTCACCTTCCAGCCACCAATGCTTCTCTACCCAGTACCACACTAGATAGGGGAGAATAATGTGGAATGTGAGAAAGCCAAGGTTACTAGAATAGCCAAATTTGCATGCTATAGAGGTTTTTTATTTGAAATAAATTAAAGGAGTGGATGCTATCACAAATATCAGTGAAACCACTTTGCACTACAACCTCCAACCTTAGTTAATTTTCTTGGCAAGCAAATGGGTAGTTGGGGGGAATGATGAGTCTAATTATTAGTTAGTTTTTTGATATTCTCATAGACATTTTCAGACACTTATCTTATACATATTCCTACAGTATGATATCTTTTATGCTCATTATGCAAACCTCAACCTGATTTGAAGTATATGGAAATATGGTTATGATGTGATGATTATTACATAATTAATGTGTGAATATGTATGAATTGTAATGGATATCTATGCTTAGCTATGGTTGTTAGTACTATGTATATGTTTTATGAACTAACTCTTTGCAACCAAGGAGCCATAGGAGGTAGACTATAGCCCACAACAATTGTGAGGTGCAACCCATAGCCAAAGTGGTTTCTAGACAACATAGTAGGGGAGGTTTCAAAATAAGATGAGTGCAACACTTAAAGGATGGAGGCACTTATTGAGGATGATTATGAATCATCATGAAATTTAATAAAGATGATGAAGGAGAAGAACCCTATTGTAGTTAGGAGTCTAATGTGATCGATTCAAGCAGTCCATGTTCCAGTTCTTGTTGCAACAAAGTCACAGTTCTATTTGGATTCTTCTTCCTTTTTTAGTTATAGTTTAGATTTCTTAGTCTTTAACACACTTTGATATATATGGAGTGGTGATTTATGATTTTAGTTTAGAGTCCTATTTTAATAAACTCCCTCATTCCTATATGTATGGCTTGGTGGTTGAGGCATTAGAGAGTTAGTTAATTATTTAATAGAAGATATAGCTATTAGATATTTTTAGTTAGTTGTTGCTCTTACACAGATAATATTTATTCCTCAATCATGATTTCATGAATAAGATATTCCAATAAAATCTTATGTGATATTATGAAGTTGTGCAATGAATGGTTTAAATTTATTATAATTGCATTAATCTAAGAAGCTATATTTGGTTTAGATTAGTGGAGATAGTCACTTGAGCAATGGCCACTCAAGGTGACTATCCCTCACTTCATTTTCTGTATAATTACTTCTATTATAGTAGTTATTTCATAAATGCATGCTGTGTTAATTAGATTCCTTGTGTTACAGTTGTAAATGGATTTTTATTCAAGGGGTAAATGCTTTTTGACCAGAGTTATGAACTAGATACAACCATTCAACAATACCACCCCAACGGGGTTTGAATCTTGGTGGCAAGAACAACAATGTCACCTATAAACCATCACACCATGCCAATACCAGCATAGTTGTAAATGGATTCATGAACAATTCTTGTTTCACATTTATTCCTTAGTTTTTTTAAGCTTATTGTATTCCAGAGTGAAGGTTTAGTTAACAGTTTTGGTTAAATTCTAGCATTCATTCCTTTACATTGAATTAGTCATAGTCTTATACTGTAGGAACCCGTAGCAATAGTATCAACATTACTTCTTTTACCATTATACATTATTATGATTTCTCAACAAGTGTAACACCTATGTTAGGATGATTTAGGTAGTCTTGAGTCTTTGAAAGCACATACAGTGCTAGTACCATCACAAGCTTACTAGCCCTAGTCGATAATTCAATGAAGGTCTTTCCAAAGGTTCAAGTGGAGTGTTCAACTAGGTTTCCCCTTTGAATTGTGTGATTGACACCAAGTTTACTAGACATTAGTAGGGACTCTACACCTTGGTTCTTATACATTGGTGAATTATCTCCTTTTCTATATCAAAATATAGGATTTCTCTCCACATATCAGCATAATCTATCCCATTCATTCCCCATATCCAGTCTATCCTAAATCCCCATCCATAATTTTTATACATTTTGATTAAATAGTTTGACTCATTCCCCCCACCTACACCATGACCAACTCATATCCCTTCCTAAGGCTCCAATTTATTTTCCTACATATCTTGGATCCACCCACAATTATGTCACATCATAAACATATTCCTTTCACATCCTAAGGACATCCATAGCATACCCATAACATCATAATACAAAATTACATCATGTATTTCCATAACATAAATATCAAAATTTCTAGGACATATCATAATCATTCACCCATCTAGTAAATACCATCATTGCATGATTATCGTATTCATATATAAACCATAAATCCCATAATCATAAAATTCCATTATCATATTACCATTGGATTCATAGACATAACATATATCATACAAATAATATCTATTGTCTAATCAACATCATACATAAACATAGTCCATCATAAGCATCCACAAGAATCATCTCGGAGACATAATCATACAATCCATTCATAAACCATAAAGTATAAACATCATTAACCACCATCATATATATAATCCATATTACATAAACATCATAATCCATCACATCTATAATGTACATTTCGTAAATCAATAACACATCATATGCCACCGACCTAAATCATCTCATCATATATGTAAAAAATATCAATCATAATACAAAGTGTCATCAATGTTTGTATGAAAGGCTCAAAATATAAAATAAATATAAAAGTGAGATCAAAGGTATATTGTACATTAGAATGACATATCTTAATTATTACTAAAACTCTCTGATAGTGCCAATGATCTTGGTATTTCCCTTACATTTTAGTAGTGGTGGTCAACCTTGAGGTGATGGTGGTTACATGCCCACAAATCATGAAAACATAGATCCTAACCTCCCTAATCAACTACCCTTAGCAAAACTCATATCCCTCTACCTAACTAGTACTACCTCCTCATATAAGGATTGATATTATTGTGCCTCTATTTCCACTCATGTTGCTTCCATCTAAGATTGCAACATATTTGAAACCACTTTCCCATGCCTTGACCTCACAACATTCCCCTCACAATTTACCCTCTCCTATATCAACCTCGCCACATTCAAAATTTCCCTTTGTAGTTAAATCAATGCTACATAATGCTTTGTGATGGCTTTATCCCTCTCCATCATTAATAGAGGCACCTTGTCTTGCCCCCTCCATCAAGCTATGCTTGGAAAGTGTCCATCCTAGCAACACAAACATCTCACTTTTCTTGTATGAGGTCCCTCTCCACCTATATCCTATCTACCTTAGTTATCTCTACCTCAAGAGATGCTTGGAGACTATCTCTCTCAGTTGTCTTATAATCTAGATCTACTTGTGTTACATCTCTCTTTTGATGACATCTCTCTAGCTTTGACATTGTTGTGCCTAGCCATGCCTCAATGTCTCCCTCATCATCCTTCTCCACTTCTCACCTGTTTAACTATCAACCACCTCCATATCGTCTCCATCATATCTCCCACATCCTACTATCCTTGAGGGTCCTAACTTATCCCCTCTTTGTCTAGGCTATCTCCCTCTCCCTCTACCTCTCCCTCTTCTTTCACCACCACATCCTCTATCACACCCATCACCACCATCTCAATTTTCACCCCCATCATCACCATCTCCTTTATCAACTCTAGAGTCCCCTCCCACTACCACCCTTCCATCTAGTATGATTAACTTCACTAGCTTATGACTAGCATACCATCAAGCGCACTCAATTGTGATCCAAAGATCATCCACCACCAATAACTGAGCCCAAAGAATTGGTTGCATTGTTAACCATGATGACCTTGACCACACTGGATCCATAAGCATACCCTAACTTGGCCCAATGTCTTAGGTCACTTGAGAAAATACTAGGTCTCTCTCCTCTACACCATTGTGGACGTTCAAACTATCACAATACCTTGATGGAAAATATTGCTCAATAACATGAATAGTATGACCAATAAAAAAGCATGTCATTTGTTATAAGGTAGGTGCTCATCATCATCATCCCATGCCTCACACATGCCTGCCATGGCCTCCATATCACCTCATCAATGTTATCCATCACCCATCCTTGTATGATGAAAAATCTCCCATGGAGATGCACAAATGGTTGACTTGTTGCTCACTGCCTCAAAAATATTGGCCTTAACACACCAATGTGCTCCCATACCCATATATACAATATTTAAAGTAATGGCACATCCCAAAATCCTCCATCCTTTAAACACTACCATATGCATATATTGACATATTTGTGCCAACACATAGTATCCCTAGCCATATCCCACTACTTCATAAGCATCTAATACAACACGTAAGACCACTCAATTGGAAACCCAAATGATCTATGGTTTGGCATCAATAAACCACTAATAAAATTGGCTATGTATTGTACGTGTGTTGGTAGGGTCTCCATCCCCACCACTAGGTTCATCTCAATGCCTCTAATTGAAAAATTATTAGCCATACATGTTTACTCCAAGCATACACCTTCAATCCCTATATCATACTCCACTAATGCACCATGAATAGGGATGCAAATGATCCTCCATATGTCCTCCAATATAATGGTCATCTCTTTTTCATAAGCGGAAACTGCTACTCCCATTCTACTAGTACTCTAAAAGCATCATCATCATAACATAATGGGCATGAATCTTTGAAAAATATCCCACCTCATACAATCCCACAACTATAAGAAACTCTCAGTCCATATCACTCAATAGTGGTTGCAACCTCATCATATGTGGCCACCTCTGTCAAGACTACAATGGTGGAAACCATTCCTGCATTCCATTCAAAATAGTTCATTAATCTTGATCATAAACCTATGTGTGTCTACCCATCCTAATCCATGCAAGAATTGATCCATAAATTTGCTACTTCACAAAATCACTATTCCCAAGGAGTGCAAGTTCCATTTATCACAAGCACCAATATACCCATGCAAATGCTATTTAGTGAAAGCACTATCTTACTGTGTGCAAGCACTACCCTAGAAAAAGTGTGCTCACCCTACAAAAATGAACTCCTTCTACACAAGCACTATAATGAGTGAAAGCACTAATTCACTTGGCTTTGTGCTAATTCAATTATAATTGTACTTATCCTAAGGCATAAGTGCTACTCTATAGAGCAGCACCTATCTTTTTCACCCTTTCCCCTAGCATTTAATGCACCTTATATTACCCTCGATAACCCAATTAGTGGTACATATCATGCTCCTAAAACCTTTAGCTGCTTGTACTATTGAACTCACTCCATGTGATGTGTGGAATAAAATTTGCACCTAATTGTGTAGAGAGAGCTAGAATCTCCTAAAGTTGTGATTACAATTGAGCCTAAATTCCCCCTCCTAGGCTTATTTATAGACTGCACAAGATCATTTTAGTGGCCTAGGCCCTGAATTTTTTCACTACTTCCACCATTTCATCATTTTCAACATTTTTCCTCTATTTCTTTTTCAGTCACCTTAATTTCTCATATTATACACCTTTCTAACATCTATTTTTCCTTTTCAGGAGTTCACCCCAAATTTTTTTTCTAGGTAAACTCTCAAGGGGGTATCATTCCACCACCTTTCCTCTACCATTTTTTCCCAATTGACTAAGATATATTTTTTCTTTCTTTGATACAATATCACTTTTATTAGTTGTGATGTCATATCAAAGAGAGACAAAATTTAGACACCCCTAAATTGATCCCTTTCACATAAATAATTAAATTATTTGCTACAATTTACTATTTTCTAGTTTCTCATAATTAATTAAATTTTATTTTATTTATTATGTTTCCACCATCTTCTAAAGGTTGATTAATTTAATTAATCTGACCTCATCCCCCACTCATTAATTCTTCTAAAATTGATTAATTAATTAATTAATACTTATCAACATTAACATTTCCCCAATTAAAAATTCTTCTAGATCCTTAACACTCTTCAATGCTCACACATGTGTGAGCATGCACAAGTCACCATCTCCTTCCACCTCATCTTTGACTAAAATATCCTATTATTGTTCACACAAGTGTGAGATCTCCTCATAAATGTGCAACCACCCTACACTCTCCCCTTCCATCCACATGTCATTCTCATTGATGTCCCCCCTCTTACATTTTCCATGTCTATCCCACTTTTCAAACTCATGTCCTTCTCAATGTATGCTCCTAGCTCTCTTCCCCATGCCACATGTCATTGACTCAAGCCTCCACCTTGTGACAAGTGTTAGAAGGCTAAAGCTCCACATTTCTATCAAATCCCAACCCTTCATCTTATAATTCATATCACCCATCCATTTTAACCACCGAAAATCTATAAATTAGAGCCTTGTCAATTACTCCTCATCAATCAATCTATTCTAAGTTTATGTTTCTCTATCATCATCAAAATATTCATTTTATCCCAAGATTATGTTATATTACAAAGCAATTCAAGAAGATCAAATCAAGTGGAAAAGGGTGCATCAAATTCAACTCAATCCAAGAGATGAGAAGATAAAAGACAAGACAAATTGGTTCATTGAATTCATCTTACAATTTTTGTCTTTTACATTTTAACCATCTTCAAAATGAACATATGGAATTTTAAGCAATGAATCACTAGGTGTATGCTTGAGAGTGTGAAACAATGTTGCAGGAAAGGATTATCATGAGTTGTATGAAGGATATCATCATCATTAGGTAGACCAACATCAAGATTAATCAAAAGAGATGAAGCATCGTCCATGATAGATATATCAATAGAGTTAAGAAATGTAGTTATCTAGCTAAATCATTATCATATGCTATGAAATATTTGTCATCATCATTGATTAGATGAAAAAAAATACATAGTGAGTATGCTTAGAATAAAGGTGAACACATCCATGACTAATAATGTTCTAGCAATCGCACGATATAACAATGAAGAGTGCATATAAGGATGGATCTACAAAGTAAAATTTAATGAAAGAATACATTCTAGATAAATAAATAAATTCACAAAGATAAATCAAATCTGGAAAATGAATGAGGAAATCAAAAAAATATATTAAATTTGAAAATGAAGAGAAAATAAAGATACATAGGGGAAAAAACCTTAGGTTGGATACAAAAGTACATGTTTACTAAAATGTAGGGAAAAAAACATACCTTGTAGTTAGTTTAGGTGGTCTAAATGATCAATGCAATAAATACAATTAGAATTAAGTTGATTAATAGCTAAGATAGTGCACGCAAATGATAAATTGAAGAAGGTTGGAAAGGGTTAGTTTTTTTGTCATTTTGTTAAAGTTGATGGTGAATATTCTATTGTATAATACCATTGATAATTAGGATCAATAAATTGATATTAAATATGCACTATTTCAACTATGGAAAACTTGAACTATAAATATGTGATTGCTCTAGACTAGGCCATGCCCACAGTTTAGTCTTTAGACACTTTATCCCAATGCATATTTGTCCTTTATTGATATGATATTTGAAACCTACAAAATTTGCTTGCCTTTACTTATACTTATGTTTGAAAGAGGGATGGTGTTGAAAAGAATTATGACGGTTTGCAAGGTGTTGAGGGAAGGTTTATGGCTTCCTTGATAACCTATCAAACACTTTTTCCGGTGCACAAAGATTGAAAGCACACCAAGCAAGCAATGCAATTGTCTATGATGTTGAAGTGATGATGTAATTTGTCAATGCAAGAATTCATTTAATTCTCTGTAGTATGATCTTCCAATGGCACTTTTTGATGAGTACTAATGATCGGTAAGAATTTCCTTAAATACAAGATCATAGTAGTTCAACTCAAGGTGTTGTGGTGTGTAAGTTGACAAGTAAGGTTAAATTCTAAAAAAGTCAGTCTTAGGGCCCAAAAAATAAGATTTCAAAAAAGAAGGATTAGATAATAGTGTGACCTAGTCTAGAGGATAGGGTCATACCTACAAGCTAGTCCAAGGTAAATAAAAGATTATAGGGAGGGCCGATCCATACCATTAGGAGTTGGGAATGGTTAGTGATAGCTAGGTTTGATATTAGTGTTAGTTTATATGTTAAACATGACAAAACTGAACATTATGACAAAATCTTTGACATAGAACCAAAATATATTCTCAATGAGAAAATATAAAAATGCATTCACTTTTATTTACACTATCATACTTGCCTACAAATTAATATTTAAATATATTTAAAATTTAAATGATTATTAAATAAAAGCTTTCCTTTTCAATATCGAAATCTTTGCACTCCACAAGACTTGATCCCTGGTGAGCTCATTTAAAACGTTTCAATTTCACAAGTAGACCAAGGGTCCATTGACCTTTACTTACAAATTTAAACCTCAAAACTATAAAATAATTGTTTAAATTTGAAAAATTATTCTCTCATGTTTCGTTCTCCTCTGAAGATTGTGCTGAACCTCAATGCAACCCAGTAGAAATTTAATGGTGAACTCTATGAAAGCAGTGTTCTCACCAACTGATCTTGGAGCTCTGGGCAAGAAGTAGTATTATAAAATGCAGCAACTCACAGACCATTTTCGTGGAATTGAAGCAGCGTCACTTACCGAATGGCATGTGGAAGTCAAAACTTGATTTAAAGAACGAAAGACATCAGTAGGCGCATGTTGTTGCCAAATTATTTGCTAAAAGTCATATTTCTGTTTTCTTGGCGGAGTGAGGAGCTCTGCCAGCACTCCTAATTTTCTTGATGAAATACAGACCGAGTAACAAAATAATTCTAAGCAAAAGCAATGTCTTAGCTTTGGCATCTCTATGATGGGATTTCGCTTCACATCAATACTATCCTCCTCTGCTATGGCCATATTCAAATACTATGTAGGAATGCTAGAAGACTGCGTCAGTTTGAGAAGCCTACAAGAGGGTAGGAAAATTCATGCCCTTATCGTTACTAAGGGTTTATTTCAGGCAGAATCTGTCTATATCCTGAACCATCTGGTTAACATGTATGCTAGGTGCGGTGGTTTGTTAGATGCACGCAAAGTGTTTGACAAAATGCCTCAACGAAATGTGTTCTCATGGAATACTATGCTTGCAGGATATACCAGAAACGGGACTATGGAGGATGCGCGCAAACTATTTGAAGAAATGGCTGAACGGGATGTGATATCGTGGAATGCAATGATTGGAGGCTATTTGCGCGTGGGACAGGGTGATGAAGCCATGAATTTTTTTCACCAAATGCGCCAGCAAGGAGCAATGCCGGACTGGATCACTTTGACAACTGTTGTGGGTATTTGCTCGGGAAAACAGGCTGTTATAGAGGGGAAACAGGTTCATGCTTGTGCTATTAGACTTGGGCTTGAGGGTGATGTCTATGTGGGGAACGCGCTTGTAGATATGTATGCCAAACTGGGTTGCATGGAAAATCCATACAAAGTGTTCGACGCAATGCCTCAGCCAACTACTGCGTCTTTTAATGCAATGATGGCTGGTTATGCAAGATGCAATAACATAGAGTTTGCTCGTCAATTGTTTGATAAAATGTCAGAGAGAGATCATATATCTTGGACTACAATGATTGCAGGATATGCCCAGCGTGGGTTTGCAGAAAATGCACTTCAACTCTTTGCAGAAATGAGACAGGCTAGTTTGAAGGCTGATCAGTTTACGTTTGGCAGTGTTCTTAATGCATGTGGTAGCATTCTGTCTTTGGAACTAGGTAAGCAGGTACATGCTTATGCCATTGCAACTGCATTTGAATCAGATGTCTTCGTGGGAAGTGCTCTGGTAGACATGTATGGAAAATGCAAGAGCATAGAGGATGCACGGCAAGTATTTGATGGAATGCCTACGCGTAACATAATTTCATGGACTGCAATCATTGTAGGATATACCCAAAGTGGGCATGGCGAGGAGGCCTTGAAACTTTTTATCCAAATGCGAAGAATGGGGTTGAAACCTGACGAATTTGCTGTTGCCAGTGTTCTTAGTGCATGTGCAAACCTTGCTGTCCTAGAAGAGGGAAGACAGGTTCATTTATACATCATCAGGACTGGACTAGAATCACGTGTGTCAGTTGGCAATTCTCTCATTACCATGTATTCCAAATGTGGCAGCATTGCTGATGCTTGCTGCCTCTTTAACAATATGATGAAACGAGATGAAGTCTCGTGGACTGCGATGATTGCAGGATATGGTCAGCATGGGCATGGGATGGAAACCATTGAACTCTTTGAACAAATGATATCGGCTGGCATGAAGCCAGACCATATAACCTTTATTGGTGTTCTTTCTGCATGCAGTAGGGCAGGGCTAGTGGATGAGGGTTGTAGATATTTTGATTCAATGAGGGAATTCCATTGTATAGAACCAACTGTGGAGCATTATGCTTGTATGATTGACCTTCTAGGTCGTGCTGGGCACTTGGATCAGGTAGAGAAGTTTATTGATGATATGCAATGTGAACTTGATGTTGTTGGATGGGCGACTTTGCTTGGTGTCTGCAGAATTCATGGCAACATTTCTCTAGGGAAACGTGCAGCAAAACACCTTTTTGAGTTGGAACCACAGAACCCTTCAGCATATATACTTTTATCGAATATGTATGCTGCAGGAGAGAGATGGAATGATGTTGCAAATGTTAGAAAATTGATGAAATCTAAAGGAGTGAAAAAGGAGCCTGGATGCAGCTGGATCAGATTCCAGAACAGGGTTCATTCATTTGTGGCAGATGACAGATCACATCCACAAACAGAGGAGATTTATGCAACTCTAGAAAAATTAGCTGAACAGATGAAAAACGAAGGATATGTACCTGACACGAGCTCTGTGCTGCATAACATAGATGACGATGACAAAGAACATGCTCTGTGCTACCATAGTGAACGAGTAGCCATTGCTTTTGGTTTGCTCAATATCCCTGAAGGAATACCTATTAGAATTGTGAAGAACCTCCGAGTATGTGATGATTGCCATGTCGCTACAAAATTCATCTCCAAGATTGTGTCGCGAGATATTATCGTTAGGGATTCTAACCGTTACCACCACTTTATTGATGGATTATGTTCTTGCAGAGATTATTGGTGATGAACTGTGTTTCTGCATAGATTATTAATGGTGTGAGTGATGAATTGTGTCCTTGCGGAGATTATTGGTGATACTCGCAACAGAATCTGCTCTTTCACTGATTATAGTTGATGCTTGGAAAATCTGTATGTCCTCAGTGTATATTGGCATCTCATTCTATGTGAATTGAGCTCTAGAAGATTTATAAA
Source organism: Sequoia sempervirens (assembly GCA_007258455.2). Classification (NCBI taxonomy): domain Eukaryota; kingdom Viridiplantae; phylum Streptophyta; class Pinopsida; order Cupressales; family Cupressaceae; genus Sequoia; species Sequoia sempervirens. Next base: position 523,421,010 of record VDFB02270651.1, on the reverse strand, counting down.
ACCTATAAAACCTGTAGCATGGGAAAAATTCAGGTTCGCAATTTAAAGCATAAACAAACTAAACCCTAGCTAACAATGAAGCACAATGAAATATAAAAGCATGAACAAATGAACAACTCACCAAAACTTCATGCACTCCATGAATCACCTTCATTGCCCCTCTCCATTTTGTGTAAATAGTATTTGCCCCCTCAGATTTTTGTGAGCAACTATGACCTATGACAAAGACCTTAGCAAAATATTGAAAGATTGTACTCAACAATTGCAAGTGTACTCATAAATTTGAAAGCATGAAGTTTGAAGCATGAAGTGACAAAATGAGGTCGATATTTCCCTTTTATAAAAGAGTCAATTTTGGATGAATGACCAGGATTGACAGTTGACAAATGCTCTAAGATGGAAGGCTGAGATTGAATATGACAACTAGCCATTAGGGTTAGGGCAAAATTAGGGTAAAATTTGAAATGGAGGGTTATAATTTAATTTTAGGAAAATTAAATCAATGGACAGAATGCATGTGACAAGAGGATATTGGGCACAAAAAAAGAGATTATTGGAGAATCAAATAATAATTTAAAATTATTTGATTTATGAGGCAAAATTGACCTTTTGAATTAAAAATAAATTTAATTCAAACGTGGTGGGACCAGGATAGTAAATAATGATTTTTAATTATTTACTTGGTGGGAAAGTGGGAATGAGAATTTAAATAATAATTTTATTTAAATTTGGAGGAAAGACAAAAGAACAATTAAATATGAGAATTATTTAATTGTAGAGGAAAGCATAAATTGAATAATAATTAAATAAGTAGGATCAAGATAGTAAATAATGATTTTTAATTATTTACTTGATGGGAAAATGAGAAATGAGAATTTAAATAAATAATTTTATTTAAATTTGGAGGAAAAGATAAAAGAACAATTAAATAATTTAATGAAAATTATTTAATTGTAGAGGAAAATATAAATCAATAATAATTAAATAAATTAGAAATTTATTTAATTATAGAAACATAGGGAATTAGTGATATATGTATTTATTAAAATAATCAAGAGGAATAAAAAGTATGAATTAATTAAATAATTAAGAATTATTTAATTAATAATTGAATTTGGACTATAGGGCATAATTAAATATTTTAATTATCTTGAGACGAAATATGGTAAGACAAAAATAAAGCTTGCATGAGGTTATTTTTATATGTCTACAAAACCTTTCCTTTAGTTATCAAGTTCATTGCAGGTTACAACATTCCACCTTTGGTAATTCTATGCACATGAGGCTCCATTGGGTCTATCACAGGCATCTGGTTCTTAATAGGCCATCTTAGATCTAAACTCCCCATGGAGCTCCAATTTTTTTTATATTGGCCTTTGGATGCTTGTTTATACAATGGAGTGAGGGCATTATTATTCTTGCTTCGTCGCCAAACACCAAGGTTCACATGTTGCCCATAATATTGGTAGGTGGAAACTCATCAATAGCATGAAATGAGTGCAATAATATTATAGGACTTTCAAAAGATGCAATGGCATCACCTTTCAACATTATTGAGCCTGAGGATGGATTATGCATTAAAAATCCCTCATCCCCAATAGGTACTATAACTCCTCTAATAGCATATCAGGCCCTTTGTAAATGTTAGGCCACTCTATAAATGTGGGGCTTGGAGGGAAGAAAATACCTCTCCAAAAGTTCGATCAACAATACCATACAACACCTATACATGTCAGGCTTCCCCTTACACATTGGACCTCACAATTTGTTAGTAATGCAGGATGTGAGTATGAAAAACTCCAATCACCCGATGAACACCATGTAACTCACCTTATCTAATGCTTGCTCTACCATAGTATGTTAGTCATCCCTCCATCGTTTGTCTAACTTCTATCTGTGTCAACTATGGAGTGCCTACCTAGAATTATAGATTGGGTGCATACTTACTTCAAACCCCCAACAAATGTAAGGGCTTCATCTCTATTCCTCCCACTAAACATACACCACTACCATTAGGCTCAATACATTTATCTAGCCATTTGAAAAGACGTGCCTTTCCATTAGGTTTCGATAAACAATAACGCTTCATCTCTTAAGCTTAGTCGGACCTCTCTTGATGCATTGGACCTCGAGGGGAAAGCATACCACTATGAAATTTTGACCAACAATACTAGTCACATTTCATGCTACCACATTTATTAGTACATGGGATGGGGGAATGGGCCTCCCTAACACCCTAAAAGACACCATCATTCCTTTCATACTTCCCTTTCGATTTATGTATGCTCTAATAATGTATCAAGTTGAGGATGAGTGCCTCTCACAGACATTGCGAGAATCCAAAAGACTCTCTGGTTACAAACAACAAAATATAACAAAACACAAGTTGGGATGGGATCAAAACACTTCACATTTCATCATGACAAGCAAAGTACGTGATTGTACAACCACAACAATATCCATAAGACATCACAACAAAAAATAGGAAAACACTATATGCAAGGAGACAATAACTTGTAACCAAAGACATGGAGACATGAGCAAACCAAAGACATGGAGGCATGAACAAACCAAAATATGATTGCAAGTATACTCACGACATTATTTCCGGGTTAGACTCTACATGAACACCCATGTCACATGATCATGGACAAATCAACACACTATTTGCCACTATCAAACACCATCTTGCTAAAGGAACTGATTTCCCTCAACCTAAAACTACTTCCATCATTTAGCAACAATGGTGACTTTCTTTTTATGTGCACAAACTTGTGATCATCTCTGAAAGAGTGGAGACCAATTTCACTATCAATATTTACATTGTATGACAACCACAAATAATATGCCACCACACAATGTTGTATTCCATCATTTTTTTTATAGCTTTCGGGGACTCAACTTGAAGAACTAGGTCAGCCCCAACGAAAATAAAAGCATTTTCAAACCTAATGAGATCCTTAGATGAATTGAACTAAAAAGAAAATGCTTCCAACTTACATTGTAATAAAACATATATGCCTCATTATCTTATTGACTTGCACAAGAAAGCTCTTCCCTTAACAATTCAAACTAAAAAAATTGAGCTCTAGCATATGAAAAACTTGAGCACTTGATCGATCTTCAACTTGATGAACTTGTTGTTGCTCAAAATTATCACAAATTTTATGTTGGGCCCAACTAAAGAAATCAAAATCAAGCACATTGTCATCCACACTAAAAGAAGCTACATCATCATCATAAGGAAAAATTTGTAGTCAACTCTATTCACCTCATTGACAATAAGAAACCCACACACCTCATTGTCATGTACAATGGTGCACTTTTCATCAACACAAAAGTTACCATTGTGAGACACCTCATATAAAGAATGGCATTCTTCAAGCTATCGTGTTGTTTCCACCTACTCTTGGCAATTTACTATGGCACATGTGTTGCAAAATCCACATCCATGGTACATTTCTCCCTCCACATCCATTTTTGTAACACTTTCATATGGCCCTCTTAAACTGCAAGGTGCATAGGAAGACAACATGTGTACACCAAAAAAATAGGCTCTCATATGACTTCATATGATCACCAACTTCATATTCTTCAAGTATAAAGTCTTCATATTGAGCATTATCAATTTACCAACATCCTTTGTAACATTTTCATCACCATACATAACTATGCCTATGTTGTCCTCATGAAAAGAAATAGTAGAAAATTCAAAGTCACAAGAAGGGATAAAAGAAAGAGATTAAACAAGAAAATGTTTTCTTGTTCACCATTCATATTACCAACATGTGTATGCTCTATATACTCAACTCCATGAGTTAATTCATCTAAATTTTCTTTGCTACATACACCTTCTTCCTTGTCCATATCCCCACAACCAACAATAGGGCATGTATCTCATCTTCAAATTGAAAACCATCACTAATTTTATCATTGTTATCATCCTTGGATGATTGGTCCAATTTTAGTGGGTGCAAACATTGTCATCTTCATTTGTACTAATGTCATATAGTGCACCAATGCATTCCTCTACCCACCTAGAAACACAATCATCACTTGAAATTATGCTCAAACTTGAAGCAATATCCATGCCATCACTATTCACAACATCTTGTTCATTACTAACAACATTTGTGCTTAAGGAAAATGATTTTTCAATCATATCCTCATTCATTTTCTTAGCGTAATCAAGGAACTTGTATGCCTGCTACATGTTATTCAAATTAAATTATTCTTGTATTGAACCAAAACTAAGAGTAATGTCATAGGCTCCAATAAGCATATCAATATAAGTAAGTGTATTAAGTTTGGAGATTTATGATATCTTGGAAAGAGAAAAAATGAAATTGTGACTGAAGTCAATGGTAGACTCTCCTTTGCATTTGATGTGTTCTAGCTCTTGGGTAAGAACAATAGGATCTAGATGTAATACAAACTTATCTTCAAATGTAGCCACAACATGGTTCCAAGAGACAAAATAATGCTCTAGGAAGCCATCAAACAAAATCTTTCCCTTTCCTCTTTGTGACCTAACAAAAAACCTCATTCACATGTCTTCAACATGAAACTTGAAATTTTCCATGAAATCTGAAAATATTTCAACATGCATCCCCCTCTTGAAAATCATACCCATCAAACCTAGGCATTAATTTGGATATCCTAGATTTCATTGTTGACCCAAGAAAGGTCAAATTTCTTGTAAATGAGATCAAGTGGAACTATTTGGGATGGAGAATCCTAACTTTTGTATTATTAGGGTACATTTTATTTATTTCAGAGCCTTTATCCTTCACATTATTTTATAATTGAGCTCATCTATCCTTAACTTTCTTTCAAGTTTGGATGCATGTAGGTCAAAATGTTATTTTTTATTTGATGTTAGGTTGTATGAATAGCATGGGTATTCACCCTCATAATATTCTTGGACATATAATCTATCATAGCACCTAGGGTTCAAATTAAATGATACATATGATGAGGAACCCCTAAGGTAAATGAGTCCACAATTAGCCATGGCTGATTATAAATCACTTGTGAAGGGTAAAAAGAGAGGGGAACAAATTATATGTTTCTTTACTAGGATCAAACAAACCATTCTTCAAATTTCTGAAGGAGAATGGTTTACTCTATAACTAGCTATAGTCCCTTTGATTTGTGTTCATGAAACATGAATACTAATAGAAAACATTTGTTCTTTGCTAGCAAAGTCACCACTTCATAAAAATGAAGAAATCCTTGAAGTACCATGAACATCCAAGGAACAATAATGATATTTGGTTGTAGCCACCAACAAAGTCTTCAATGTCTTTTAAGCCCAACAATCCTCTTCTCATTCTTGGTGCCATTCTATTGAATCAAGCTCACCAAAAGATAATGCAAACAATAAATCTATATATTATCGAGGTGCTCACAATATTTCCAATTTTCTAAGACCAAGAAATGACTAATACATCCTAACAATGACACCACTCTATTAGGTCCAAAACTATTGCTCCACTTCTTAGAAAAAAAATCACTCTCAAGTCTAAGGTTGTCTTCATGAAAGTAAAATATGATAATCAACAAATCATGAGGGATTGAAGGTCAAATCTATGAGAGTGGGTTTTTATCTCATATGCTTCAAACTTAGCTTAGACTCAGGAGGGTGTTCCTAAGGTTATACCTCAATAGATAGTTGAATCAAACAAAATTAATAACTAAAATAACTACAACCAAACCCAAATTGCTTGCTTGACCCTAAGGTTGTCACT
>VDFB02270651.1:523393101-523415160 GCA_007258455.2 Sequoia sempervirens | reverse complement strand
TGATTGACCAAAGAGAGGAGAATGTTATATTTTGTTCAAATCAAGTCATTTGGCGAGTGCCAAATTTGGCACTTGCCAAATGCGATTCTGTCATTTGGCGAGCATCAAATGACTTGTTTTGGACGAGTGAATCAATGGGATTTACCAAATTTCCTCATATTTTCATCTTTATCATCATCACATTTGCACCTATTTCAATGCAAGTTTATAAAAAACCCGTGATGGTGTTAACCTCTCTCTGAGCTACTAAATATATAATTATTTTTTTGTTTTGATTCACTTAAGGTTTTGTTCAATAACTTCTATTGTAAATGCCTCCATTTTTTGTCAAAAACCAACATGTGGTAGTTTTAGGATAGATTTTTACTCATTCATCGAAATGTGAAAAAATTACATTTTTTTAAAACTAGACTCCATTCTACACATGATGAAAAAAATCAATTTTTGATTAGTTTTCAAAAAATGTAGGGGGAAGCATGCTCAAATTTAGCTTTTCAAGATGTGTCCACTTTCAAAATTCATAAAATATTATATATTCATTAAAAAAATTATTCTGAAAGAACAAGGATAAACTACATGGTGTTAGCTAATTTCTCATATTCAAATTTTGAAATTCTAAAAAAAGTTAATCAAAAAAGGGGGAGCCCTTAGGCGCTATGCTATTTTTTAATTAAAAAATGACCTGTTTTGGGCCCCCCTTTTTGATACCCTTAATCTTCATTAATTTAAAAGATAATTAGTAGCTTAGAAACTAGACTCAGAGCACTTCAACTCTTGTTTGCTGCATCTTGAAATTTTGAGCGTAACTATCTCCATTTTTCTATGCAAATAAGATTTTGCTAATTTTAGAAAAATAAAAAAAGTGGCATCTTAAGAGCCAAAATTGTGTCACAAATCCATGCACTTACCCTTATATTAAACAACACTTCCAAAATCATAAAGTAAAATACTAAATATCATATGAGCATAAATACATTAAGGATGGTCATCTATGACACAATACCAAATAATTAGTGCAACATAAAAACACAAACATTAGAGTGCAACACATAGAACCCAATCCCAACACCCATCCTAAGTCTTATACCATACCAAGATACTCATATCCCAATTATTAGTGTACCTTCATACAAATCAATGAAAATTTAATAAAAGTGTAACAAATACTAATCACAAAACACACCACTAAACCTTATGTGGCCAAATGGTACTAATTGAGCTACAAGTTCTAGTCAAGTATATCTTGGCTCTAGTGATTTAATGGGAAGAATATGTACATACATACATCATGTAATCTCTTTTCCCATATATAGTGCTAAAACATATATGATGAGATCAAACCCCACAATATATATAGTAGTCTTAAGAGGATATAATATTCAAATATATTAGAAAATTTAGTTATGAAAATGATATTAAATTTGATTAGCCATCCAATATCCAAATTTCTTCTATCTATTCTAATCATGGTATCTATACAATCACCAAGTAATCATATTTTTGTCTAATACAATTATATGTACAATGAAGCAAGGAGTAAACTTCCACTTACACTCACAACACCTTAAATATAACAAATAAAATCATATAATAGAGCTAGAGAAATCCTAACAACTAATGGATTTATATGTATCTAGGTTGGAAAATCATCATAACATTCCCATATGAGTGTAAACATTAATGAAAAGGTCATTTTGAATTATGCTAAAAATGAAATAATATATTTGATACTAATTAATCATCCAATATAAATATCTTCTAAATGTGGATATATCTAAGTGGATACAAATTCCCCTATGAGTGGTTATTATTTTATATTCAACATTTAAATTAGAATTGTTAAAAATTCAAAATTGACATAGGAACTTCTAGGTATGATGTCTTATTCTTTCTACTGCTACTTGTCCAAAATCTCATTAAGTTATATTACCACTAAATAACAAGTTTAATTATTCATAGTTTGATCTACATTTTCAAAAATTTAACTATCAATTTCTTTGAAACATGGAAATTACATGTTGGCCTTCAATATTTCCATAAGAGACAATGTATATGTTACAAAAATAAGTTTCATTAAATGTCACAAAAGGAAAATAAATTTAGCTACCACTTCTTGTAATAGATGTTGATAATAAAAGCATACATTAGTGGTTGCCAAAGCATACTATCTTGTAAATCTAAAATGGTATAATCCCACACACAACACATTGCCCCATTAAAATTCCACACTAATACATCTTCTATTATTATTATTATTATTGTGCTAGAGGTATCTCCATAACCCAACCCAGTGCCCAACCAATCTTGCCTTGGTCTTACTTTTGCCAAGTTAGGGTTCGAGGGGGGCGAGCTGAGGTGATACTAATCCCTTGGGGACTCTACTATTATTTATATATAATAACATATAAAGGTAATAGATTAGTTAAAATCCTCAATTAGGCATCAATTCTATATGGTCAATTCTAAATCACTATACATAAAAATTTGTCACTAAAAAATACATTATATATTACCATGAGACATGATGCACAAAAAAATTGTTCCCTAGAACATTATATATATATTAATTCAACCAATTACCACACATGAAGTCATAGTTTGATTCAATAAATTTAAAAACTAATTTCCCACAACAAGTTTCTTTTAAAATTTAGAAATACACACCAGAATGATCGCTACTAACATTATTTCCACTAGAACAATGATATTATAATTCACTTTTTTTTAAATATAGTCATCCCTATAACCAAATACAACAAAAAATTATCTTTCACAAAGGGTAACCCATAGATTAGGGAAATTAAATATAAAATAATCATATGTGATTGACACTATTAAATTGCTATGTTATAAAAGAATAGGCTCTACATATATAACATTTAAGATGAGTAAAGTAAAAAAGTACCACCCAAATAATTGAGTGAATATTACTAGGTATATTTTTTACTAATAATAAAAAAATATTACACAAGAGTAGTAGAGAACATAGCATATTTTCTTATAAATTGTATAGGATTGAATTTGTACTCCTTACACAAATTCCCCTTTTGCACTTCCTTGCCTTAGAAAACCAAATCCGAAGGTGAAATTCCATATCAGTTTGTTGACTTCCTTCCACTTAGTGTCTATCCTTTGTTTCAGTAGAATAATATTTGTTAGGGATGTTTGCATGGCACATAGACATCCACGCAGCATGCTTACGTCCCTAGCATATTCTTCTGTCTGAACCTAGCAAAGGCATTACACTTCCCATTGGGGTCAATTTGTAATGTCCCTCTTCAACCAACCAACCCCAAAAATGGTAGATTCTCTCCTTCCTCCTTCAAATTCTTCCATTCTTCATTTAATCAATCTCTTTTTGCATCCTCCAAGCATTCAACTCATCCTTTTCTATCACTTCTCAAGAATTCTCATCCTTCATTTTTCACTCTCAACAACACTCCAACACTCCATTACAGCAACAACACTATCATCTCCATAAAGAAAGTGTGAAGCAAGCCATTACAATAGAGGCTTGAGGTTTTTTAGCACCTCCCATCATCGCAATCAAGGCTATGGTGATTTTTCAAGTTCTCTTTCTCCATCATTGGCTAGTGAGCTCTTGGTGGAGGTGGTAATGTTTTCACTTCTCTCCTTTACAATTTGGTTGAGTAGCTATATACTAATTTGTAGTGTTATTTGTGTGCTTTCTTACTTTACTTCTTTATCATACATTTCTCTATCATTGTTATTTGGATGTTCATAGAGGTGGAAACACCATTGAAATATGGGTCTAATTAAGGTAAGCCCCTATACAGCCTCAACAAATTTTCCCTCTTTCTTGTGTGTAGGAGGACGTGCATTTGGAGCTAGCTGGAAAACATGCACTTTTTGTGAGATTGTTTTCATTTCCTTGGTTCTAGTTTATTTACTTTATAATTTTAGTATTTACATTGCATAATTTCTCATTTTGTTTTGACCATCTAGATTGTACTAGCTAGGTTGTTAGTAGGTCTTTTTGGTAGTTTTATTGTGTTCACTATTTTCTAGCCATACAGATGCTAGCACACCCAAGAGATGCTAGTACACCATGATAACATCCCAAAACTACATTTCCATCCTCAAACAAAGAGTTTTCTAAGGCATAGAACTGACTCCAAAAAACCAGCTTGCCTAGCCCAAAATATAATTTGGTTCTACAAACTGTTCGAAGGGCTATATAGTCCTCATTATTCTTGTCCCTTGCATCAAACACCCCTTTAGAGTGAGGTAAGTTAGGGAAACCTTTCGCTCTTGGCTCTCCATGACCGGGGGCCTTGACGTGGTTGGTCCCCCTCTCTTACAATTTTCGTGAACCTAACATGAACCATTTTGGTTCTATTTTGTGATACTAAAAGTTCCTTTCCTCGTATTCTAGGATTTTTGTAGGCTTGAGTGTTGTGAGGCCTTTTCCTTACAACCCAACTTGCAACCCCTAGTAGGTGTAGTTGGAAGGTTCTGAAAGTGTTCCACAACAAAACCTTAATTGGGTCACTGTCCTATCTTGCAACCTTTGGGGGCTTTGTGAGAGTGTCGTTTAGTGCATGCAATGGCCTCTTTCTTGCATCAACCTATCCCCTCTGTGCAGCCTGTGAGCAATTGTACTAGCATAACCTTCACCTCACAAGATTTTTCAATTGGTTTTAATAGGGAACCATCTCCTCTCTACATCCCTACGTGAATTAACAAAAACATTATAGCAGGTGTTCTCATTGATCTGGTGTCTCAAGTGAACATTATAACTGAGGAGATCATGCTAATCAACTTTTTTGCATAAAGATGGATATGATGCACCTGTGAGCACCATCTACACACATGACATACTTTTCATACCTCCTTTGGGTAGTATCGTCTTCTCAGTTTTGGTTGGACCTAAATCTTTGAAGCTTTTCTTTGACATAATCCTTGGATCTGAACTCTTTAGAGTGAAGCTGGCTATCCCTTGGTTAGCAGCTATGAATGCAGTGCCCTCAGTCATGCATAAATGTTTAAAATTTATCCACGAGGGTTTCATGCATGTAATTCATGACATTGATTATAGATCGTTGATTGCTTGTGGTAGTTACTCCCTAGATTATTCTTGGCTTGCGTCCATTGGTCCTCTTCTACCTAGGAAGGACCTTTTATATCAGACTTATTAGAATTACAAGAGAGGGCACTTAATTACAATATTGAGATACCCCCCATAACCTTATGTTGTTTCACATAGGGCTTGTTTAAGAGATGACAATGATGCCACCAAGGAATGTAGAACGGAAGAAGAGAAGTGGTCTGAGATCATCCTTCCTCTTTTGTTGTTTAGTTTGATGCTCCTTCTCACCCTGCTATGGCACCATTAGATTATGTGTTGCCCACTTGGTGGAAGTCCAAGCGTCTTGCGTTTGAGCTTCCTATTCTTCCCATGGAGCCTAGGTCCATTTGATATAGCAAGAAGAAAGGCCCATGTGGGGAACCTTCTATGTCTCGACCTCTACGGCCTCCTACTATTCATGCTTCCAAGGTAGTAAATGGGAAGAGGCCCACTTTTGAAGTGTTAGATCCAACTCCCACCACTACTTCTCAACCTTCTTCTCCTGCTTCCATTCAGAAGCCTGTCCCTTTTCTAGAAAAAACTATGGAGGACACCCCATGGCTAATCAAGAGCCTTTTGTTCCTTCGCAACCTCCAGTCTCCAGCTCGAAGAGTCCTATAAATTTCCTTGTTCGTGAGTGCAAGTGCTAGAAAAAATCTCTCACGGCTAAGTAGGTCACCTTACAGAGGAAGGAAGAGGATACAACCACCCCTATATTAGGCCTCCTACCACGTCCTTGTCCCTCCTCCCCTCTGCTTCCATTCAATCTAGCTCTACATCGCTTTCATCTTGCATTGTCAGTATGAATGCGCCTGACCCTAAAAAGGTGTAGGTGTTCATCGCTCCTTCGATGGAGCCACATTTGTTGATGTACCTTCTAGATTTCCCACCTTTCCCAAAACCCATAGATATGTTGAACAATTTAGTGGTATCTCTTGCAGTTTTCTCTTCCTCCTCTTCCTATGTACCTCTTTCCTCATCTGTGGGGAGTTCACGTCCTTGATAGAGAAAAAGGTGGAGAGTGGTCCTTCTAGCAATGAAGGATGTAAGACGAGCCCACCTTCTCTGAAAGGTGGTCCCACACTAAAATGTTCTACTTTAGTAATGGAACCAGTCCTAACTTCCCCTGAGTTCATCACTGCTCCCGAGTCACTCAATGATCCTAGCAGTGAAGCTTAGGCACAACCTTCCCCATTCGTTGAGGTATGACATGGTACTCTAGTCAAGTGCATGTTTAACTCTGTGGATGAAGTTTTGGCCTTGTTAGCAATCTTCACAAAATTATTGACCATAGCTCCACAAGAGCTGAGTGAAGGAGACCTTGCGAGGCCTTCTTCCTTAGCCCTTGTTGCAGGAGGGTCAAACACTCCTCCTTTTAACATTCCACCACTGTAGGCTCGTACTCCTTCCCCCTATGATGATTTGGAGTGGGAAGCAAACGACCTCCTAGTTGATCAATTTTAAGGGGAGGCCTCTTCTTTATCTTTAGATTAGGTGTGTGTGTGTGTATGTTGTGATGTATTCCCCTGGGATCGTGTTATTTGTTCCTAGATGACCCTTGTCACCCTTGTTGGTGCTTGGACACAGGTGTGGTTTTTGTGTTGTGAACCTTCTTCTATTTGTATCATCATTCCATGTTTATGATTTATTTTTAGAAAAATTGGGGATGATGCAAAGTGTTGGGGAAATTTAGGCTTCCCTTCCATGTTGACCCAATTTTTTATTTTTACTTTGTCTTCTTGTGCATTCTTTACAAGGTCTAATATAGTAGGTGGTTGATGACAATTGATTTTATATACTATTATTATACTTATATATATTTATGAGCATTTTTTACCCCTAAATATCGTATCACCCCTGTGCCCTTTGCTCGTGATTTCTTTATCTCTCTTAGCTTTTATTTTATCTTTCTCTCTTCTTGGATTGAGTTTTCCTTCTCATGTGTGACAACACCACTTCTATGATACTTCGATTTTCAAAAAATACATTCATTTCCAATGAATCTTTTCTTGAGAATCTTCACAAACTCCTTTTCAAAAAATTGCATTCTTGACTTGAAACCCTAACAAAATGTGTTTCCTTCATCATGGGTTCATGAAGAAAGAACTTGAGAACCTTTCCATTGAGGTGGGAACAAATTCAACCTTCCCCTTGGAAGGTGGCATTTTCTTCCTTTCGAATACCTTGATAACGTGAACATATTTCGAAAGGATTCCTTGATGATGAATCGATTTGAGAAAAAACATCTCTTCCACATTTTCAAATAGCATGTCCCTTGAGTGGACCCCTTTCTTCACGCTGAGTTCCCAAGGGACCCCTTTGAAAGCTTTCCAATCCATCGATGGTCTATGTGACTGTCCTCTCACTTTCCTACATGGCCACTTTCAAACATGTTATATCTATGGGTAAACATGTCGCTTTGCAGGTGCGCTTGTAAAGCCACTTTCTAACTATATGGAGTCCCCTTCCTTTGGTTTCCTCCATGTGACAGATCTTGGGGGATACCTCCCTATACGTCTACAAGTTTGTAGGGCACTTCTTCTAAGCTTCCTCCATGTGATAGATCTTGGTGATCGCTCCCCTGCAGGTTTGTGGGTCTATAGGGCCCTTTCTTTGGGTTTCCTTCATGTGAGAGATCTTGTAGGATACCTTCCATGTAGGTTTGCGGGTCTGTAGGGAACTTTCTTTGGGTTTCCTTCATGTGAGAGATCTTGGAGGTCACTATCCTTGTAGGTCTATAGGTCTATAGGATGCTTTCTTTGGGTTTCCTTCATGTGAGAGATCTTGGATGACACCCTCCCTGTAGGTCTATAGGTCCTTCATGCAAGAGATCTTTGAGGACACCTTCCCTATAGGTTTGTGGGCCTGTAGAGCACTTCTTCTGGGTTTCCTTCATGTGAGAGATCTTAGAGGACACCTTCCTTGTAGGTTTGTGGGCCTGTGAGGCACTTCCCTCTTAGGGATTCCTTCATATGAGAGATTTTGGGGGTTGCCTCCTTGCAGGTCTACGAGCCTATAAGATGCTTTCAATCTGTAGCTTCATAGTTTTGTGGTACTGTGAAGTCCTTTGTTTACCCTATGCTTTTGAGCTCGCCAAATTGCAGTATGCTTCCTCGATGGTTCAAGTATAAATTTCTATCTCTATTCACTCTTTGATCTAATTTACCAAAGCACTCATCAGTATTCATGCTCACTAAAGTGGGGGAAAAATGTATAGGAGTGAATTTGCACCCCTTATGCAAATTCCCCTTTTACACTTCCTCACCTTAGAAAACCAAATCCGAAGGTGAAATTTCATATCAACTTTATGACTTCCTTCCACTTGGCATCTGTCCTTTGTGTTAGTGGAAGAATATTTGTTGGGGATACCCACATGGCACATAGACTTCCACGTGGTGTACTTACGTTCCTAGTGAGTTCTTGCATTTGAAGTTGGCAAAGGTGTTATATTTCCCATTGGGGTCGATTTGTAATGTCCCTCTTCAACCAACCAACCCTGAAAATGGTAGATTATCTCCTTCCTCCTTCAAATTCTTCCATTATTCATTCAATCGATCTCTTTTTGCATCCTCCAAGAATTCAACTCATCCTTTTCTATCACTTCTCAAGCATTCTCATCCTTCATTTCTCACTCTCAATAGCACTCCAACAGTCCATTGTAGTAACAACACTTCATCAACTCTGTAAAGCAAGTGTGAAGCCATCCATTGTAGTAGAGGCTTGAGGTTTTTTAGCACCTCACTTCATCATAGTCAAGGTTGTGGTGATTGTTCAAGTTCTCTTTTTCCATCATTGGCTTGTGAGATCTTGGTGGAGGTGGTAACGTTTTCACTCCTCTCCTTTAAGATTTGGCTAAGTAGCTATATACTATTTTGTAGTGTTATTCATGTGCTTTCTTTGTTTACTTCTTTATCATACATTTCTCTATCATTGTTATTTGGTTGTCTGTGGAGGTGGAAACACCAAAATAGGGGTCTAAATGAGGCAAGCCCCTATATAGCCCTAACAAATTTTCCCTATTTCTTGCGTGTAGGAGGATGCACATTTGGAGCTAGTTGGTGAATAGGCACTTTTGTAAGATTGTTTTCATCATGCCTTGGTTCTAGTTTATTTACTTTCTCATTTCAGTATTTATGTTGCATACTTTCTCATTTTTTTTGCCATCTAGATTGTACTAGCTAGGATGTTAGTAGGTCTTTTTGGCAGTTTTACTATGTTCAATGTTTTTTGGTTGTACAGACACCAGTGCACCTGAGAGATGCCAACATGTCACATTGATGTCCCAGAACCATGTTGCCATCCTCGAATAGAGAGCTATTTGAGGCACAAAACTGACTCCAAAAACAATTTTGCCTAGCCTAGACTATAATTTGGGTCTATAGTGATTGAAGGGCTTTATAGTCCTCATAATTCTCATCCTTTACATCAAACACCCCTTTAGAGTGAGGTAAGCTAGGGAAACCTTCCACTCTTGGCTCTCTTTGACTTGGGACCTTGACGTGGTTGGTCCCCCTCTCTTACATAAATAAATCATAGGGAATTATCATGAACACTAACAAAATCATGTGCTTCAATAGTAGTAAATGTGAATTTTTTTTAGCTTGATAGAAAGAATTCTCTAAATAACTTGTCACTATTTTTCATGAGCAAAAAAATGTGAAAAATTGCTTAACCTAAATAGATGCAAACCATTCTATACTATAGCAATCATATGAACATTCACTAATGGAAAGAACACTATGGGACACTTCATGGTGATGGAGCCAAACTTCTAAGAAAAAATTTCTACCAAAAGGATGGCCTAAAAATACCCAATGACTTCATCATGACCAGGGTGATCCCATAATAGTGGTTTACAATTTTTGGCCAAACTGGACACTGAAATTATTATTTTTAACTAAATCTTCACATTCGGGCACCTATAGCGGCTAAATTGTGAGGAATTTGAAGATAGTGTAAACTAGAGTCTCATCAAATTTTGTCTGTAGATTCTAAAAATATTTATTTCAAAATTTTTGGAATCAAATTGCACTTCTTTTCCATCTCCCAAGAAACTAGATTTTTCAGAAAACAACATTTTTAAAAAGTGATGCACATCGTATAACACATAACTTTTTTTCCATGAAGGATAAAATTCTAATTCTTTCAAATTTACATTTGTAACTCTAATATCTAGTGCTTCCACTTGGTTAGATAGTTTTTTTGAATATTTTTCCTTAATCAAGTTTCAAATTGAATTACAATTCAAACACAACCTTGTATAATCGTTTTTGTATATATCAAAATTTTATTTTATTTTTTTGTTGCATCAAGGACTTCAATATCTGGTGCACTCATATTTTTTCAATTTTTTTTTTGATAATCTTCTATTTTTCCACATGTGAAGAACAAATAAATTCATTTTTGATGAAAAACCTATGTTTAATAAAACTTAAAAACAAATACATAACAAAACCAAAACATATTAAAATTATATTCATTGGATAGCTTGTTCTAAGGAATACCATAATCATTTGAAATAAAATTTTAAATGAATTCATTTGATCCCCAAAATCTAAATCAAAAGTGATTTTTATTAGCATTTTGATAGGTGTAAAGGAGACGCATTTATAGGTATGGTTTAAAACTAGCGAGGTTCTATCCAAGGGGGTTTGATCTAAAGTGATTTGATCAAACCCTCTTCAATTGGAATCCTTAAAATGGAACTTTTTAAGGCTTAAATCATTATATTTTCTAAAAATATGTGATTTTAACTAAAATTCGTTCCTCTCAGGAATTGTAAACCACTATTATGACAGCACCCCCCACCTCCATGTGATTTAAACCCTTTCTCTGAGAAACTCTTTCTTCTTCCTTGTTCTAATTTTCCTTTCTTGATTTTTCTTAGACATATCATCATTCAATTAACCATTTGATCCTTGCAAACTTGATAAATAATTAATGAATTTTCAAATCCAAACAAATCCTTCAATTAAATTCCACAAGAGTAAGTTAGAAAATTATCAATCCTTCAATTTGAAATCATCCAAATCCATTCAATCATGAATGCCCCTTCCTTCAACTTCTTAAACTAAATAATAAACTATCTTTCCCTAATTCCTTCCCAAAACCTAAACAAGTATAATATTACATAATTTTCATTACATGTATTCCTTCTAATGGACTATTAGGAAAAACTATTAATAGTTTTCCAACAAAGACTAAAATAATAAAATAAATTCACTTTCCTTTTCCAACCTTCGATCAAATAAAAATGTTTATTTTCAAAATCAAATTTCAAAAAATTAAACCAATAAATTATTTTATTTAATTTTTAATTTATAAAGATATCTAAAACTTGTCACAATGATCCCTAATAGATGAATAATTAAAATTAATTTCAAATGTCCCTCAAATAAATGTCACCACAACTATGTATTTGTTATACATTATTAATTATTTAATTAATTAATTATAAATCCTTTGTTTCCCACACAATTGGATCACGAAGGACAACTCTAATGCTAGGACATACTTTTTCAAGTCTCATATACTTGTACCTAGAACATGACATAGAATCTCACTATATAAACTTAGTAGTATTTGTTATTTAATAATATTATTATAATACCAATTAAGCATGATAATAGGAAGTAATCTATATTACCTATCCATTTGTAATATGTTCCTACATTACACTCAATGCATTAGAATAATAATTTTCATCTAAAATAAAAGAGATGGATGTATATCAAACATCATATAATCAGATTAGATAGCACAAATACTAAAAGAGATGGATGCTAGACATTAGTACTGTGTTATTCTAGATTATACTATAATAAAGTTATGATTGATAATGTACAAATCGTAATGACACGTTTATTGCAAAAGAACTTTCTAAGAATACATTTATATGTTCAAGGATTGTAATATGTGTGTGTATGCATGCATGTATGTATGTGTATGTATTATGAAACTATTTCAATCATACTTTTTAATATTCTCTTCTCATAGATTAGTGTAGAAAGAATTTATAGAATCTTATCTTCCTTTCATTTGGTATTAGAACCTTATCAACTTAGGTCCTAGGCAATATGAAAAAGGTTTGTTAAACTAATGTTGACTCAAGTGGGAACATGCATAAATTTCTTTTTTGAGTGGGAAAAAGTACAAAGGAGATCTTCATTTTAGGGGAAATTGAAAACATGACTAGATTGCAAGGAAAATACCACATATACACTTCAATTATCATAATATTTAATAAAAAAAATTAATAGAAGTGAAGATAAAATATTACCATTAATAAAAAAAATCAGACATCTTTATTTCCCACATTAATCATTTGACTTGAGAGAATGTAAGATATTAGAGCTATGGATATTTTAGTAGCATAAATGAATTAGGAAAGAAGAATGGAATCATAGAAAAAGTATTAGATCTATCAATGTACCATAGGAGGAAAAATCTTATAATAATAAAAAAACTTCTCTATAGCATTGAACCAATGTATGATTCAACAACAAATTATTAGGCTCAACTTCTTAACATGGAGCTCAATATCCTCCTTCTTTTAAGTAAATATATTAGCATATCCTTTTAATACAAATCATCATCCAACCTTAATCTATGTACCCAAATATATTCTCAATAACGAAGATAAAAATTGCAAGTGATTTTGGAAACCATGTACCAATGCTCCAAATATGATGTCCAACTTCTCATGGAAAAAAATCCAAAACCTATTCTTGTGATGGTTCTTGAAACTAGTTTTCAAATACTCCTCTTACACTTCTGATGGCTATGATGATTTATCATAGCCTCCTCACTAAATTGACTTCCCTATTTTTTCCTTCTTTCACTCAAATATGCTTTATGACATGAAGATTCATATACTATCAAATGGTGGTCAAGATTCATTAGAACATTTTTGTAATTCTCTATAAGTATGATCTTAAACTCATCATAGAATCTTTTACACACTTACAATTTCATAGAAACTCTTACACATCTTACATGCTATAATTTTCTCACAATTCTTGTATGAACATGTCATACCAAGAAATACACTTGGAATATTAATCAAGTCATAAGTAGGAAACCCTTTTCCATGAGGGCACATAAAATATTATAAATAATCAAATAATTCAAGGATTATGAATTGAAAGGTGTATGACACGCCTAATCCAAACATTCTCTCATTTGTTGTATGAAGTTTACAAGAGGAAAATGTTAAACTCCAACAAATTTAATAATTATCCACCTAGGTTATAACTATGTTTTACGAAGTTCCTTTGTGTTCATGAGCTTCACATAAGAATCTAAAATTTCTCCAAGAGACCATCATCCCAACAAAAAATGTCTCATCATCCACCTTTCCTAAATAAGATAGGTAAGAACCTCTAATCAAGATAGTGTAGTAATTATCAAACAAGAAAAACATTGTATCTAACCTCAACATATTACCAAAACATAAATAACAAATGCAAATCTCCTCCAAAATAAGACCAAGTATGCACCATATGGTAAAATATAGTTAGGAAAATTACCACAATCATCCTCTTACATGTAGTTAGGCACAACCACATGTAGACCTTTTCCTCTTAACATTCTCTAACCCAATGTACAACTCATGTATCTATATATGCATTATTCTAAGTTGAAGGTTATCATCTTCCTTGGAAACAAAAACAGTGATGTCTAGAAAAGATAAATAACCTTGATATTGTAGTATGATAAAAATTAGCCACTAGGGACATGTATGCCTACTAGGACTCCTAGTGCACATGTGATGTCTATTCTAGTGTTGACAAAAATACAACAAAATTTCAACTACACTCACAAGAGGGGTATGGCTCATGTCATCACAATTATAGTTAAAGAAAACACACAATGATTAACATAAATACTAACTCTCATTGCTAATCTCATCAACTATCCTAGGTTTTCTACACCATAAAGGCTAGATATTAAATAGTTCAAATTTTGTAACTAAAAAATAATGAATCATGGTAGTAATAAATAACCACAAACATGGTGATTAGAATAACTTAACAAAAATCCCAACTCTAGTTTCATATGAAATCAAACCTTATTGGAAGAAGCAACACTCCATATAGATAATTTAGCATACAAATCATACCACATACCATGTCCTTAGAGCAACACCAAAAATTTCCCAAGCTATGTTAACTAAGACCTTTACCTCCAAACCCCAAATAAAAAATCCTTAAAAATTCTAACTATTCAACCCCAAGGTCAAACACAACAATTTAATAAATCAATAAATCAAAAAGGACATGTAAGATTCTCAACTAAAGGAAGATCAGATTAATTACCATTCCCTTCACAAAGAAATACACCTCAAACTATCCCTTGAAATCCTAAAACAATCCTCATAAACACACTTATGTATATGAAAGAAAAAGTAGAAAAAAACTATGCCATATATTTATAAAATATTCCTTCTATAACTAGAATCCATAGCTAAAAACTTAATTCCATGAGAAGAAAATCACATAGAATCTAGAATTTACATATGATTAACCATGTGGGAAATACCTATTAGATGATTTTGTGTCAAGTATACTAAGAGCACGGGGTATAATATTGCCTTTATTGAGATACACCAAGTCATGCAGTTAATCTCTCAAAATAATTACATCATGAGGTTCGTGCTAAACTCACATCAAGATACATTTCAAGGTCCCCCCAATCTTCTCATTGAAATTTCATCAAAGATTCATGGTCCCACACTCAATCTTTGAACCATATATCCTTAACTACAAGCAACCCAAAGTACTTCTACAAGAATTTCATGAGAATCTGAAAGCACTAAAACATGAATATAGGTACTCCATCCATCCCACTCTATATTTTCTATACAACACCAATGCACCATAATATTTGAGGGGCCAAAAACTAAAATCTACACCTCCATGATATCAAAAGTCTACAAAAAGCCTTGATTCAACAAGACACCATCAACACCATGAAGATGTATGGGTAGAAACATCCTACACTCAAGTTATCCATTTAACTTACAAGTACAAATAAGCCATAAAATTACACAACTCATGTACAACATAGATTCACCAAGCAATTTAGACCCAAAAAAATCTAACTTAACTCCATATTAGTAACAAATAAATTAGAGACAACCAAAAACCAAATGTAGATTATCTATTACACTTTTATTAGATCCAAAATGTTGGGAATCCATAACTTGAAACAACTATTGGTCTAAGATCCCAACAAGAACAACTATAGAAGTGTTGAGTGACTAATCATGTACCATTATTTCCACATTAAGACCACAAACTAAGAAAGAGAGAATGATATGTAGACTAAAGAAATAAGGTGGTAAGGTGGTGGTTTAATAATAAATATTGACAATGAACCTCATGCAAGTCACAAGAAACAAGATGATTGCACAATAAACAATGTACAATTGATTCAAATGGTTTCAAGAAGAAGATAGATTAAATTGTGATTGATTCAAATGGTACCAAGAAGAAGATAGATTAGGGATGGTAATGAAGGTAATATTTCTCATAAAAATTGCAATTAGAAGATATGGAACAATGTGTTTGATAATTATAGTTGATTTTGAAAATTGTTAAGTGTTGGTTGATAGATTGGTCTTTTTGAATATTAACTTAGCATGACTCCATATTTCCTAAAATAAATACGAATCAGAAAAAAATAGTTGGAGATATCACCATTTCATTGGTGATCTTCCTATGAATTTTGATTGAGGTACAATTCCCTTGTAAGATATAACTTTTTTATTTTTCAAATTTAAAAAGGTGGCTATACTTTTAACCAAAAAGTAGTAAACGTAGACTAACACTTTCTCATAATTGTGATGCAAATTTGATTGAAATCAATGTCCAAAACATCAACTGAAACTTAAAAGATAAATATTACCAACACTGCAAGTCAAAGATTGAGATACCAACAAGTGGACAGATTAGATAGACCTCAATTTCACCCTTTTCTAAAGAAAGATGAGTGTAACATAAGAGAATATAGAATCCATGAGGAGAATTAATATTATAGCATCTATCAAAAATCAAAGGATCATCCATAAATACTAAGTAAATTATACTCAAATTCATATGCACAAAGATAAAGAACTTCAAAAATAAATAAATTTGCAAAGTTGATTCATCTTTTGATTGGTTTTCACTCCTGCATCAAAGTACAATGGGGATTAAAAATTTGGACCCTTCAAATATCCTTAGATAGAATATATTTATAATATTACGACATAATTATCACCCACCTCTCAAAAACTGATTCTTTTTAGGGTATGTGTAGGATCATCATGGAAAAAAAAACCCTTAAGTGGCAAAAAAAATTAGAAAAATCAGAGTTAGACAACTTGACATAAAAATTTGAATAACTTATCTATATTATTTAAAAAATATCAAGAATAAAATCTGTAGCAAATTGAATGTAGTTTCTAAACTACTAGGTTTGTATAGAAAAAAAAATAAATCTATTTGGTGAAAATTTGAAATTTCAATGCAGTAGTACTTAAATTTCAGGGAAAAAATAAGAAGTAGGTGTCTATCTGACCACCCTAACCATAATAAAATGATAATATTTTTTTATAAGATTTTAGATATAAGTAGAGGACTCATATCCTGATGTGATGCATATTTTTTTGTAAGTTTTTTCCAAGTAAATAATTAATTATGAATTTTTTATTACAACTTTTAAAAAATATAAAAAACGCGTATGTCTAACCACCTTAACTTGGTCAAAACTACATGAAATTCAATTTTTCTTTTTTTAATCCTATAGTATGTGAAGCATAGAATGTGATGCATGTTTTGGATTCAAAAAATGTGATACTATTTGAAAGCTATAGATGTTTTTCAATTAGTCTATCAATAAGGGCTTTAGTCGTAATTTGAATAGAAAATGAATAATAATGACTTATTAAATTCAAAGTAAAGCATAATTTATATTGGTGGAAAGCTGAGAATCTCCTTTAAAAACCCTTTTCGTTTCATCAATTTTGGGTATAAAAAAAATCGTTAGCCACATACCCATCATATTGCCACTTTTTGGCCTATCATGATCTTGCACATACCCTTTAAAGAATTGTAACCGTCGTTCTTCCAAACAAGAAATTCATAAATAATTATTCAATTATTTCTTAAAGTAAAGCCTTATGATCATTTATTACTATTTTTAGAATGTCATAATTAGGTCACATATATCAATTTTATTTTGACGAGCTAATGCATCATGCCGCTCCTTGAATGCAAGCCTCATGGCAATTTGTATGTGTAAAAAACCTCCAATTTTTGAATTTTGCATTTAATTACATATCCATTGGTGATCATAGGCATGTGATCATATTTAATTAAGAGGTTCTACCCAACACTAAATCTTATTCAACTAGAAATAGCATAATCCCATCACAACATTCATTGCATTCATTTAATTCGAAGCAAGTTGGTGGTATCCTTGTTCATTAGTTGCAACTGAGAAATCTCCCAGAGCTTAGCTTGTGGAAATGATAACCACTCTCTTTCTCTATGAATTTAAAGAAAATTCCTTCATTCTTGACATCTCAACTTCATTTTCACAATGTCGAGCACTTCCAATGATGTGACTTCCAAAAGTGATTTCTTGGTTATTGAGTGTGTAGAATGTAGTTCAATGAAAAGGTTTGTGGTAGACCAGCTCAAGGAAGTATTCCTCATAAGGAGTGATGTAGATGAGATAGTGATAAGGAAAATAATTGGGGGGGATTTCCTCACATAGGTCCATGTTCATAATTCCACACTCCTAGAGTGTTTTATGTATAACATTAACAAGACTTCTAAGAAGCTAGTATGGGGTGCCAAATCTATAGAGAGACTAGTGAGACTAGCTTACATAGCTAGTGTGGAATTCGCCTTGTGATGTCTCAGTGAGTACCCATGAGAAGGCCTAGTAGGAGATGTCATTTTCATTGCTCTCCAAAATGAACAAGACAAACAAGTTGTTACTCTCCTACATGTTGGATTGGAGAGGAATGTGATGGAGACCTTTTCCCATTAAGTCAAATTTAATGAATCTATTTTATCCCACATAGATAGAAATAATTCAAGAGATTGTGGAAGGTATCTACATCCTGATGTTCACTCTCTATGCTTAAAATATTCTACTAAAAAATTCTCTTTTTGATATAATATAATATATAGACATTTGTCTCTATGTGTTAACTTCTTTGCATAATGTGAGGAATTTGGCATTCTCTATTTTTGCTCCATGTGTTTTATTTTTTCTAAGATGCACCATTTTAATCTCTATAATGTAGTAAATTTTGATGGATTTTGGTTCTATTTGATGTTTTTCCTATAATGTATGGTTTTCACTTTCGACACTGTTGTCTTTTTCTAAATAAAAAATTTGAACGCAAGATGATAGTTTCAAAAGTCATGTAAATGAACCAATGTCAGGTCCCAACAAGGTTTTTGGAATCTTGTCATATTTTGACATAGTTCTACAAACCCTCTTATCATCTACCTCACAATCTCCCTTTTAGGCACTGTAGACATGCAAAATTCACATTATGCATTCGATCAGATTCGGTCAAACTAGATGTTGCATTAGATCCATTCATCACCTTTCATCCGTTCATTAAATAATCTCATTTATCAAATAAACCTTATCATTCAAACTTCATCCTGCATTATCCATTTAATTAAATAAATCAAAAAGTCATTTAAATTTAAATCCTAAATCATATTCCACCATTTTCTGGATTTAAATAAATCATAATATCAAAGTCTTGAAAGTCAAATCAATTAATCAGCATTAAATCAGCATAATCATCATTAAATTAATCTAATCCTAATCTAAGGCTAATCCCATCCCACTTGCACAATAAATCAATTTTATTGATTTATTAAAACAATCATTTTCTTTCAACATGACAAGTCAAACAGGGCATTTATTGCTGTTTTTCCTTGTCCCCCTCTCAGCATTTATGGCAAAATTTGAATTCAAATTTTCCCCCTCTTGGGCACTCTTCCCAAATCTTTCATATACATTGACTAATCACATGATGACAAGTGTTCTCAACTCATTGGCTTGTTTTTGATCCCACATTGCTCTCTCATATGCATTCTTTCAACTTGATAATCTATAAATGAGAGGCTCCATCCTCAAGCAAATCCTCCACAATCCTTCAGAATCTATTGCAAGGTTACTCTCTTCATTTGAGATTTGATCTTGTTCATCATCACTCCACCATCTCCATTTGCATTTGCACAATTTGAGCTTTGATCTAGGATTGGGAAAGGGTCACTAGCACATGTGACACCAATCCAACTATGGAATAGGTAACTTGTGATTTTTTTTATGATGCTTGTAGCTTGCTTTCATCTTTTTGTTGCATGTTTTAAACATATTACAAGGTATTTCATAGAGGTATTTTGTTAAATTTGTAAAGTGCTAACCCCTATGTGAGTTTAGTTTTTGCAGATTTAAAGGGATGCCTACATTTGGCGCTAGAGGGAGGGCTGTGTGGTCTCATGCTTAAAGATGTTGTTTCTAGATTAGTTTTCTGAAAATATATCCTTAGTTTGCATTCTAGATTAGCTTTCAGACCTCACATGAGTTTATAATACACATGTTACTAACATTTACATGATATTGGAGATAAAGACTTGCAGCTAACTCTTGTGGAAAATCATAAATTTGCAGGGATTGGAAAACTTTATTTCATGAATACGTTAATTTGAAAGTTTCTGATTGCTAACTTCACATCTGCCATTTGCATTTAATACTATTTTGTGCATATCCTATAATGATTGTGTTCCCTCTGATTGTAATCTTCGAGACATATTGTGGATAGTTCTCATTCCTTGCTGCTGCGTCCACATTCTGCGTACATATCTGCCAAGGCCATTTCCAACTATTGAATTTTTTGCGTACATATCTGCCAAAAGCCTATCCACACCCTATTCCAAAGCTTATATTTGCGCACTGGCAGAGGAGATACAAGAGGGGCTGATGAATTTGTCTTTACACCTGCCAAAGGCATTTAATTGAAAGTTTTGTTTTTTGCTGTCCTCCTCATACGCCTACTAGTTTGCCTGCTATTTTGGATTTCCCTTTACCACTTTTGCCTTGCATGGTTGATCTTTGCACACACGCTTTCTATGAAAAGTTTTCCTTGGGTTGTTCACATGGATTTTAATCTTTCACTTTCAAAGTCGCTGGTTTGGCTGAGAAGTTACGTCTAATACAAGTACCTTTGAATATTTTGCTGAGAACATATCTCAATCAAATGATAACAATATCTGCCGCCAGAGCTTTGTGCCTTTCCACCATTTTGGGCCAATGTTTCTAGCATTTGCTTTGTTTGGCATATGAGATACAACTGTGGTCAGGAAATCATGTTCTGCTTGCTGCTTTCTATCCAAATGACAATATATGTTGCTTTTTATCCAATGACATGAATCCTATATTACAATAAATGATGTTGGCACTAATGTTTTGATCAGTCACGCACTTTATGAGCTCTTCACACTGCAGCAAAGGTCAACTATCAGTAGAAAACGTGTTCACTTAACTCCTTAAATGGTACGCCTACCTGATCAAGACGTGTTTTGTTGGCAGTTAATAAGAGTCACATTCATATAATTCACACTTTATGTCTTTTGATTGCTGTATTTGTTTTCTGCGCCTGATATATCACAAAAGCCAACGCAAAACATTGACAAATCTGCCTGCTCAAGACGTTTGTAGTTAGTAGTCAATATCAGTCATCTTCGTATGAGTCATATGCATGTGTCTTAATCACTGTATTTGTCTAGTGCATCAGAAGTGGTTGATCGTAATGATGACTCGGTAGGTGGAGTCAATATGGTTCATGGTTCACGTTACAAAGGAAATAAAGTGCAGGAATTTTAATGTTGTATTTGATGTTGAAGGTACAGAGTTCGTTGGCACGACTTGGGCTGCTTCATAGGGAAGATGATTGGTCAAAGGAAGCATTAGTTGGCTGTACACCCTGCCAATTACATTTCGTTGAAAGTTTCTTTGGACAGCGCGACTTTTCAATCTGTGATGGCAGTAGAAAACCTTTCACTGTTTGTGCACTAAATACATTATTTTGAATGTTGCTTTTAACTAACAAAGTTCGGCCAGTACGCCTTGTCTGAAAGTTTCTTTTGCCCCCTGACAAAAAAATATTGAGTTCTGTGATACGCTTGCCATTTACATTTAATACAATCAATGAATTTATTTTGTATTTTTCCGAATGACATCTCTTTAAAGCTCGAATGATGAAAGCTGGTGGATTTTGAACTTATATTAATTAAGACAGCTGCTTTGTTATGACATTGGAAGTACATAGGGGTGGCTTTTGGAAAAGTTGCAAATGGTATTCAAATTTGGTGGGGAATTGAACGCTTTATAATGGTTAGATATTTGGCAGAAATTATCATGTAGAGGTTTTTCAAAATCCTTTCAATTTATCTTTGATGCATACATTTAGTTTTGATCACCTTCAACAAACTTGAGCAAGCTTGATTGTTATTAGGGGTCAATAATATTGCATAAAGAATTTATGAACCTTGTTCAAGATTTTCTAAAAAATATTTGGCATATCTTGTGTTTCTTTTATCATCTTGCAAATATATGTATAACTCATATTTGTGATGTTTAAAGGTACAAAAGCAAATGAAGGTACATGCGAAGGTACAAGCGAAAGGTGAAAGGTACAAAAGGGAAACAAAGACTAACGAAGGAGGTACAAACAACGAAGGCGAAAAGGTGCAAAGCAAAAGAGGAGGAGGATTTTTGTTTGAAAACACATTGTGTTTTTTAACACTTTGATCAAAACTACTTCACAAAACGAAAACGAAAGGAGGGAAAGATTTTTTCTTTTCTTTGAAAACACAATGTGTTTTTTAACACTTTAAGTGTTTGATCAACACTTCACGAAATTGTCTTCCTTTTTGTTTTAGAACATTAGT
>VDFB02270651.1:523359316-523383789 GCA_007258455.2 Sequoia sempervirens | reverse complement strand
GAAAATAGTAAAGATAAAAATCGTCCTCTAGTGAAAACCACTACGGTGGCGCTTTGGGCAAGACCATGATGAAAACCTGGCAAACAGGCATCATGTGTGGAATTGAGCATTTACGTGCGCCACTTCGGTTGAAAGCATCTCATCCCATCCATAATAAATCGAGCATTCCATCCATCTTATCCATAATAAATCCATTTCATCCATGAACCATTTATCTAATCCATTTTCATCCATCTTCATGATCCATAGTCCAAGTTATCTTGATCTTGATGAAATTTTGGGGCACGCTTTACGCTTGCTTACGACAAACATCTTGACATGGGTCGTTTTCATTGGTCCTATCCTATGCAGCATTATCTGAGCTATGAAGCATTATCCAAATGAGCTTTCTTTATCCGAACACCTTATCTTATCACAAGATAATCCTTGGCATCCTTTTGCATGCTTACCTTATCTATCCATCCATACACTTATCCGAGCATCCATCCATTGCATTCCATACATTGCTAGACATTGGGGGCAGATATGTACATCTTGCTTCGAGAATAAATCTTGGTCTATATCCTCCAACTTATGTGGCGATCCGAACATTGGAAAACATGAAACCAAATTGGTCAAAGCAGTTGTGATCCAAAATCCGAATCACTAGCCCATGGCATATTTTGACGAAAACAGTCCTTATCAAGCTTCATCTTTCATCGAACATCAATCCAAACAATCACTATCAGTCGCATCTAAACGCATCCTTCAACGTCACATCAAATCATCCAAACATCTTTTGTTCGAAACCAAGATTCACATCAAACATGATCAATCTAATCCAATCAAAAAATCATCATCTCGATATCCTTGTGTTGCTTAACACTATCCTTTGCATTGTTGTGCATCCCCAACAATGTTATCATCATCAATCCTTATCAACATCCTAACCTTTGTGTTAACGACTATCCTTGCATTGTCGTATCCTCAATAATATTATCATCAATAATCTTGACTAATCATCCTTGCATTGTTGTGTATCCCCAACAATGTTATCATCATCATCAATCCTTCGACGATCAATCAACCTTAGCTTGGTTTTCAACAAAATCATAAAAGCACTCCCATATCATTACACATCCATCCGTGATCACAAAATCATAAAAATCCAAAACATCCAAAAACATATTCAAAATCCAAAACATTCAAAAATCAAGAAAGCCATCAAAACATTGAAATCCGAACTACGTCGTCTCTGAGCTTAAACGTAGGCAAGGCTAATCTTCGATCAGCCCCCGAGACATCAAAATCCAAAAACATTAAAAAAAAACACAAAATCCAAAAAATCCAAAAAATCAAAAATCAAAACATTTGTAAAATCTCAGAAAACCCCAAAACACCTGAAAAACATCAAAATCCAAAAACAGCCTCAAAACATTTCAAAATGTCAAAAACATCCAAATATTTGAAAAATCCACCCGTCTCGTTTCGCATACACCCGAAATAATCAATCATCCATAATAAACTGATCATCATCTCCATCCTTTGGCAACACAAACAGAAACAAGCGCAACAGTCAGCAAAATCAATCTTCAATCGTAAAATCAAAAGCAAACAACAAACTGTCAAAAACAAAATCAAACTCTTGATCAGTCGCAAACATGTCAGTCGACCTTATATCAACAGCCTATCAATCAATTTATCAAACCATCATCATCCCGCATAATGCATGTCCTAGGATATATATCAGTTCTAATAATGGGCATCATTTATGGATATCACCTTGATTCTTATCCTATCAAAACAAATCCCTTTACCGGAGGTATGAAGAACATTGGCTTGTTTGTGTACTTGATCTTTTCTCTTGGTTTATCTTTATTGGTACAACAAGGACCTCGGCGATATCCAACGTAAGGATTTAGAGAGATAGGAATGGGGCAATGATCATTATCTTTTGTCCGCTATGCTTGTTGGACGTTCTTGTAAAATAACTTAGCGAATACTTGATTTGTTAGGTACGCCCTAGCAAGGTTTCCGTATGTCAAGTGTGAACAAGAATACTCCTATCTGCTTGTTGAGTCAAAGTCCATCACACTAAGTACAACGCCATCCTGGTCCTTTATACCTTGATGCATCGTACTTAGGTGTGTTATCAAAAATAAAGTAAGTGATCCTTTGAAAATCCCAATCCTTGATAAGCAAATCATCATCATCATCTATCATCATCATCTCTAATAAAGTCTCGACCAATCATGGACTTGTTGGATCCTCTTGTCATCATCTCATTCCCGCACTAACATCATGCATCCGTCATGTATCTGTCATGCATCCATCCTGCATCTGCAAAACCATCAATATACTGCATACCACATATCATTCATATCATACATCATAGGAAACATCGATCATTTCACATGCATTGCATATCATCATCATAATATAGATCTGTTAGTCTAAGCATTTCATAAATCATCCGTTGCATAATCACATCATATCACATCATCAATCTCATCCATCTCATATCATATCATCATTTAATTTGTTTAGAATAATATAGATTTGTTATTCTAAGCATCTTGAAATCATCTCATTTGCATCGTCATCCACAACCATCCATTTTGAACCTCTTTATCGTGAGATCGACCCTCAAATCGAATCTTTTCGCTCGATCTCTCGAGGGGGCAATGTACCAGTGTACTTCTTTCTGCTAAGGCATCTGAAAAATCATGAAATTTTTAAATTTTGATCACGGCAAGTTTATTCTTTGAACCAATGCAACAAGTACATTGCTTCAAAGAGGGGCAAAATGTAGACATGCAAAATTCACATTATGCATTCGATCAGATTCGGTCAAACTAGATGTTGCATTAGATCCATTCATCACCTTTCATCCGTTCATTAAATAATCTCATTTATCAAATAAACCTTATCATTCAAACTTCATCCTGCATTATCCATTTAATTAAATAAATCAAAAAGTCATTTAAATTTAAATCCTAAATCATATTCCACCATTTTCTGGATTTAAATAAATCATAATATCAAAGTCTTGAAAGTCAAATCAATTAATCAGCATTAAATCAGCATAATCATCATTAAATTAATCTAATCCTAATCTAAGGCTAATCCCATCCCACTTGCACAATAAATCAATTTTATTGATTTATTAAAACAATCATTTTCTTTCAACATGACAAGTCAAATAGGGCATTTATTGCTGTTTTTCCTTGTCCCCCTCTCAGCATTTATGGCAAAATTTGAATTCAAATTTTCCCCCTCTTGGGCACTCTTCCCAAATCTTGCATATACATTGACTAATCACATGATGACAAGTGTTCTCAACTCATTGGCTTGTTTTTGATCCCACATTGCTCTCTCATATGCATTCTTTCAACTTGATAATCTATAAATGAGAGGCTCCATCCTCAAGCAAATCCTCCACAATCCTTCAGAATCTATTGCAAGGTTACTCTCTTCATTTGAGATTTGATCTTGTTCATCATCACTCCACCATCTCCATTTGCATTTGCACAATTTGAGCTTTGATCTAGGATTGGGAAAGGGTCACTAGCACATGTGACACCAATCCAACTATGGAATAGGTAACTTGTGATTGTTTTTATGATGCTTGTAGCTTGCTTTCATCTTTTTGTTGCATGTTTTAAACATATTACAAGGTATTTCATAGAGGTATTTTGTTAAATTTGTAAAGTGCTAACCCCTATGTGAGTTTAGTTTTTGCAGATTTAAAGGGATGCCTACAGGCACAATCCGAAACACCTGGGTGCTTTCTAAAAAGGGGCTTTGCCAATAATAAAAACATTAAATCTTAAAAGGAAATCCTCTATCATAGAAGATAAAATAGGTTTTCGAAACCTTGTCGGGAACTAACAAAGATTTTAAAACCTTACAAAATTTCCAAAAGAGTGTTAGTTGTGTTTATATTTTTCTTCTTTTGGTCGGCACTCGCCAAGGTTATAAAAACCCTTTCAGACTCTAACACTTCTCTCATAAATTTACAAAAATCCAATTCAATGAAAAATTTTAGCTTTAACTTTAGGAAGTCAAGAAAAAATGAGAGTGTGACAACCATAACAATGCTTGAAATAGTTTCAAAAACCATAGAAAATGGTGATAACTTTAACTTTGGAAAAAAATTTGTTGGTGGACATGGTTTTAAGGGAATGACAAGGGTTTTGGTAACAACTGGCTCTAACTAGGGATGAGGAATAGAAAGGATAAAGAAAGGGACCTAGAATATCAACAGAGGACTATTGCTTTTATATCCATCGAGAAAAAAAGTTAATATTGGAAGAAAGGATCCAAAGAAAGCCAAAAATATGACAAGTAGAAAAACATCTAAACTGACAACACAAAAAAAAAAATGAAATATATATAGGCATAGAAATCCTACCTCCAAGGATGCTTAAGGTTATTCACACAAAACCATTGATGGATTGTGAGAAATATGACCCATTGTAGAAAAGGAAAGCATTCCCATCAAACACTTATAGATTAAGGCATAACATGTAGCCCCAAAGAAGACTCTCTTGGAAAAGGATACTTTGGTGTGTAAATTCACCAGCAAACAACCACTTCTCATTGTATATTCCCATCACTTATTGAACATTATTTTGTCAATTTCCAACCATGTCCCCATTAATTTTATCAAATAGTATAACATCTCAAGTTGTCTCTTCACAATCTAGGGTAAAGCATGAATGTAACTGATATAAATCTATAGAAGAGGGGGACCAATTGCACTAAGGCTCTAGGTCATGGAGAGTTGAGAGCAGAGGGCTGCCCTAATCTACCTCAAGCTAGGCAAGTGTTTTAGGTCAAGGATAAAGAATAAAAATCACTCTCAAGTGCTTCTATCACTCTACTAACTCGGGAGATTTGATGGGGCTAAGTCAACAGGTTTTTGGAACCTGAACTGTACCTCAAACAACTCTTTGCCCAAGGACAACAGCATAGGTCAGGGATGATAGCATGGCATGCAAGTGTCTCTCTAGGGTGCTAGCATCCATATGGTTAAAAAGTGTAAAGAACAGTGAAAGGAGAAAAAAACCTACTAACTAATTAGTAGTTAAGGTCTAAAATACTAACTAGAATGATAATAAACAGAATAAACAAAGTGACTAGCAAGACGATATAGGAGATGATGAAAGTGAGGATGATGAAGAATAACTCATGGTAAATCTAGTTCACCAGCAAGCTATGCACGAGCACATACCTACACACAACCAATAGAGGAAAAATATTGGGGCTATATAGGGGTTTGCCTCAGTCAAACCCTTTCTTTGGTGTTTCCACCTCCATGGACAGCCAGATAGATCAATAGAAAATGTGATAAAGAAGCTAATGGAAAGAAACCAAATAATAATGAAAACACTATACTATGTAAATCAAGAAGCAATATCACCTTCTCACTCGAGGTGCCCTCAAGCACGTAGAGGAGGATGCAAGCTTGGTAAGGTCTACACTACCACAACAATGAAGAAGTAGTCTCTTGGGACACCAAGTTGCAATTCCAATGGTGGAAAAAGTGTAGCAAGATGTGAAGTTGTAGAGAATTGCTCAAGAGAAACTAAAATATCAAGCTAGTGTGTAGAATTGAGTCAAAATTGCCAAAGAGATGAAGTGAAGTAGAAAGATATGCATTTGAAGATTTTTTAGGAGGGAAAGATTCATTCTCCAGTCGACTAGAAGGCACAAAGGTGTTACACTTCATCGCCAATGGAGAATGTAATGTCTTTGTGGATTCAAGAGTCAAGAATCTATCAGGGATGGCAGCACACTGCATAGACGTCCATGTGTTGAAGATGCATCCCTAATATAAATTCCCCCACCGACACAAGAGACAAGTGCCAAGTGGATACGAAGTAGATAGGTGATGTGGAATTTCTTAGTCGGGTTTTATTTTTCTAAAATAGAGGGTGTAAAAGGGGAATTTTCAAGAGGGGTGCAAATTCACTCCTATATATGCCCCCACTTTAGTGAGCATGTGTGTCAATGAATGTTCTATAAAGTAGATTGAAGAGTTTAGAAATGTATACCTGAACCATTGAGGAAGCAAACCGCAATATGGAAAACTAGAAAGCATATGGCAGGAAAATAACTCCACAGGTACTCTCTCCTAAGGAGGTTTGAAAAAAGGACTCTGTAGATCCTCAAAGCTACAGAGTTGATCAAAGTGCACTAAAGGCCCACAGACCAACTATGGAAAAATCCCACCAAATGCAAGCGCTTCATAAGCCCTCAGACTTACAAAGAAGGCACCCCTGAGGTACTCTCTCCTTAAGGAAGCCAAATATAAGGGAACTTTGTAGAGTCGGATTGGAAAGTAGCTTCACAGGTGCAACTAAAAAGCAACATGTTAATCTGTAGATAAAACATGTTGGAAAATAAAAAGTAGCCACACAAGTAGACAAGAAAGCAATCAATCATGTAATCAGTTGAAAAATTGAAGGAAGAGCTTTCAAAGGGCTCCATCAAGAACCCTTCAAAAGAAAATGGGTCCACCAAGGGATGCTCAATTTGAAAATGTAAGAGTATTTTTTGCAAGTCAATTCAACATCAAGGAATCCTTTTGAAATATGTTCACTTCATCAATGAATTCAAAAGGAAGAAAGTCCCCTCGCAAGGGGAAGGTCAAACTTCACCCATAGGAGAAGGTGATCCCTCTTCAAAGGAAAGCTTTTCAAATTATTTCTTTGCAAACCCATGATGAAGGAAAAAGTCCGCTAGGGGTCCTTGTTGAGGAATGCAATTTTTAAAAAATGATTTGAAAATATTTTCAAGAAAAGATTTGTTGGAAAACTGAATGCATTTTCTAAAAATCGAAGTTGACATGATAGCCCCCCCTTAGGATGGTGTGTGTTGAGCTCATAGACATGTACCATCCTAAGGAGAGAAAAGAAAGAATGCAAAAGTGATGTTGTGGCCTACAAAACATAGGGAGATGTAATCATGGTAATTTTTTCATACACGTGAGGGACAACACATGAGCACCACAACACCACGAAACAAGCACGAAATATAAGAGAGAAAAAATACAAGTCAGAAAAAGAATATTACGAACAAGGGGCACAAGGGTGATCTATTATTTCAAGGTTAGAACTACTCATAAATATAGATAAATACATATAATAGTATATTAATGAACTTTCATCAACCCCCTACTATATCAGACCATATGAAGAATGCACGAGAATACAACTTGTAAAAATAAAAAATTGGGTCAACATGGAAGGGAAGCCTGAATGCCCGCAACACTTTGCATCATCCCCAATTGTCAAAAATCAATACACATAACATAGGAAGTTTCACAACACATGAGCAATCCTTAATCCAAGCACCTACAAGGGTGACAAGGGTCATCTAGGAACATATAACACAAGCATGGGGGAACACAAACACACACAAAATCTACTCTATAGATAAAGAAGAGGCGCCCCCTAGTCCTCATCAACCAAGAGTTCATCAGCCTCCCAATCTAGATCATTACAAGGGAAAGGAGAACGAGCCTGCAAGGGCAGAATATTGAGGGGGGAACCCTATGACCCCCCTATAACAAGATCTAAGGAAGGAGACCCCTCAAGGTCTTCTCTGCTTAGTTTCGGTGGGGTAAAATTCAGCAATTTCGCAAAGATTGTTTATAAGGTTGGGACCTCGTCCAAAGAATTAAACATGCAGTTCATAGGAGTGCCATGTGTTAACTCAACGGGTGAGGGAGGAGGTGCCCGAGATTCACTGTTGGGCTCACTAAGAGACTCGGGAGCAATGACAAACTTCGGGGATGTCAAGACTTTCTTCTTCCGTAGGACAGAACAAGCCAATGCAAAACCACCCTCTGAAGAAGGTAAACCTCTCTTTCAACCACCATTTCTAGCAGGGTTGTTCTCAATCTTCTGCTTCATAGGATGATGTCAGATTGCCATGGATGAGGCAAAAGGCATGAAGGAGGAGGAGAAAACTGCAACAAACACCACCAAGGTGTTCAATATGTCCATAGGCTATAAGAATGGTGGGATGTCTGGGAGGGACATCAGGAGAGGTATCTCAACTGAAGGAGCAATAAACACCTGTACCTTCTTCGAGTGAGGATCATTTATACTCGCAATAGGAGTCAGGAGCAAAACGAAGGTTGATGGAATTGAAGTAGAGGGGACAAGAGAGGAAGATATAGTAGAATATGTTGGGACAAAAACCGTTGACTCCCCTTCCTTCCTCTATAAAGTGGCCTACTAAGCGGCCATATCCTTTCGTCGATGCTTGCACTCATGCTTAAGGTGGTTCCTATGACTTTGGGAGCTAGAGGCCGAAAGCTAAGATGGAATGGATGACTCTTGCTCGACCATCAGAGTGTCCATCAAAGCCATTTCAAGCGAGGACAGAGACTCCTGGAAGGGAACAGGAGGGAGAGTTTGGGAAGATGGAGCAATAGCGGGGCGATTCGACTCTAACACCTTAGTGGTAAGCCTCTTCCCATTCACTGCCTTAGGGGTAGGAGTGGTAGGAGGTCATGGAGGCTGATACATAAAGGACTTCCCATAGGTACCCTTCCCCTTACTATATCGAGTGGTTTGAGGCACTATCAATAAGATGGTAGGTTTGAATGCCAAACGCTTAGGCTTAATTACCAAGCAGGTACCATTGGGTTCTAGACAACAAATGCCTAGGAGTAGAGGACAATGGCACCATAGCAGGGTGAGATGAAGCAATAGGTGGAATAGTGGAAGAGGAGGAAGAAGAACCTTGAGCATGCTTCTCTTCCTCTATTCTCCAAGCCAAGGTGGCCTCATTGTCTACCTTGAGACAAGCCCTAGGTGAGATGGCATAAGGAGGAGGGTACCTCACCTTAGGCATTATGCCCCCATTTCATCCTAGGAGGAAGCATACCAATAGACACAGGCCAAAAATGATCCAACGAGTAGCTACCATGTGCAATTGGTGGTTTATAACCGGTGTTGTGGACAACATGTAATGTACCTTCATGGATGAATTTTTGAAACTTATGCACCACTGAGGGAACTGCATTCATAGTGACCAACCAAGGGATACCCAATTTCACCCTAAAGAGTTTAGACCTCAAGATTATGTCAAAGAGTAAATTTACAAATTTAGGTCCAACTAAGACAGATAGGGTGATGCAGCCAATGAGAGGTATGGAAAGCCCATTGTTTCTATGGGTGGTACTCCTAGATTCGTCATACCCATCTTTGTGTAAGAAGTTAACTATATTAATCTCCTCAGTGATGACATAAACTCGACATGTTGGGTTAACAAGAACACCTATTACAGTGTTTCCATTGATTCATGCAGGGATGTATAGAGGAGACAGTTATCTATTGAAATTTATCAGCAAGTCATGTGAGGTAAAATTTATGCCAGAGGATCCACTCGTAGGTTGCATAGATGGGATGGGTAGATGTAAGGAGGCCATCACATATACTAGATAGAACTTTCATAAAGCCCCCAAGGGTTTCACAACTAGATAGTGATCCAACTAATGTTTCATTCTGTGAAGCTTACGGAACCTTCCAACTATGCCACTTGGGGTCATAGTTCAAGTTGCAAGACTAGATGCCTCACTACACTCACACCCACAACACTCCTAGGATACAAGGAAAGGGTCTTTCAACATTTCTAAATGGAACCAAAATGGTTCATGTTGGGTTCGCCAAAATGTAGAAGAGGGGGACCAACCACACCAAGGCTCTAGGTCATAAAAAGCCGAGAGTGGAGGGTTGCACTAATCTATGTCAAGCTAGGAAAGTGTTTTAAGTCAAGGATAAAGAATGGCAAGCACTCTTAAGTGCTTTCTTCACTCTACTAACCCAGGAGATTTGATGGGGCTAAGTGAGCAAGTTTTTGGAACTTGAACTGTACCTTAGATAGCTCTCTACCCAAGGATAGCAGCATAGGTCAGGGACAACAATGTAGTTTGCCAGTGTCTCTCTAGGGTGCTAGCATCTATACAGTCAAAAAGTATAAATTACAATGAAAGAAAAAAAAACCTACTAACTACTTAGCAGTTAAGGTCTCAAATATTAACTAGAATGATAATAAACAAAATAAACAAAGTGACTAGTAAGATGATATATGAGATGATGAAAGTGAGGGTAATGAAGAACAACTCAGGTATGTGCAGGATCATCATGGAAAAAATAGGCCCTTAAGTGGCAAAAAATTCAGAAAAATTAGAGCTAGGCAACTTGACGTAAAAATTTGAATAAGTTATCTTTATTATTTCAAGAATATGTAAGAATAGAATCTGTAGTAAATTGAATGTAGTTTCTAAACTATTAGGTTTATTTTATTTTATTTAAAACTATTTGGTGAAAATTTGAAATTCCAATGTAGTGGTACTTAAATTTCAGGGAAAAAATAAGAAGTAGGTGTCTATCTGACCACCCTAACCACAATAAAATGATAATATTTTTTTATAATATTTTAGATATAAGTAGAGGACTCATGTCTGGATGTGATGCATATTTTTTTGTAATTTTTTTCCAAGTAAATACTTAATTATGATTTTTTTATTACAAATTTTAAAAAATATAAAAACTTGTATGTCTGACCACCTTAAC
Source organism: Sequoia sempervirens (assembly GCA_007258455.2). Classification (NCBI taxonomy): domain Eukaryota; kingdom Viridiplantae; phylum Streptophyta; class Pinopsida; order Cupressales; family Cupressaceae; genus Sequoia; species Sequoia sempervirens. The sequence goes on along the minus strand of VDFB02270651.1, from coordinate 523,373,215 downwards.
TTGCTCAAAACTTCAAGAAATTCATTTTTTCTTTTTTTAATCCTATAGTATGTGAAGCATAGAATGTGAGGCATATTTTGGATTCAAAAAATGTGATATCATTTGAAAGCTGTAGATTTTTTTCAATTAGCCTATCAATCAAGACTTTATTCGTAATTCAAATAGAAAATGAATAATAATTATTTATTAAATTCAAAGTAAAGCATAATTTATATTGGTGGAAAGCTAAGAATCTCCTTTAAAACCCCTTTTCATTTCATCAAATTTGGGTAGAAAAAAGTCATTAGCCACATACCTTACAAATACCCATCATATTGCCACTTTTTGGCCCATCATGATCCTGCATATACCCACTCATGAGAAATCTAGTTTGCTAGCAAGTTCTACATGAACATGTACCTACGTACAGCTAAGAGAAAAAATTTGGGGTTTTCTAAGGGTTTTCCTTAGTCAAACCCCCGCTTTGGTTTTTCTACCTCCATGGACAGCTAAATAGATCGATAGAAAATGTGATAAAGAAGCTAATGGAAAGAAATCAAACAATAACAAAAACACTATGCTATGTAAATCAAGAAGCAATATCACCTTCTCAATCAAGGTGCCCTCAAGCACATAGAGGAGGATCTAAGCTTGGTAAGGTCTCTGTTGCCACAAGAACGAATAAGTAGTCCCTTAGGACACCAAGTTGCAATTCCAATGGTGGAAAAAGTGTAGCAAGATGTGAAGATGCAGATAATTGCTCAAGAGATACTAAAAGACCAAGTTGGTGTGTAGAATGGAGTAAAAATTTCCAAAGAGATGAATTGAAATAGAAAGATATGCATTTGAAGATTTTTTAGAAGGGAAATATTCATTCTTGGATCGACTAGAAGGTGTAGAGGCATTACGCTTCATCACTAATGGAGAACATAACATCTTTGTGGATTCTAAAGGTAGGAATTTTTCAAGGATGACAGCACACCATGTAAATGTTTATGCACTGTGTGCATGTCCTCGATATAAATTCCCCCACCGACACAAGAGAAAAACACCAAGTGGATGTGAGGTAGGTAGGTGATGTGGAATTTCTTAGTCGGGTTTGATTTTTCTAAAGTAGAGGGTGTAAAAGGGGAATTTGCAAGAGGGGTGCAAATTCACTTCTAAACAAAATCTTGACTAGGATCGATTTGTGATTGAGAGGTGTAAAATTAACTATTTCCTCTAGCCAATGTGAGCACATTACATCTTGATATCATCTCCATAAATTCTCCAAAAAAATTCTCAACAATTTTATTATTCCTTATTGATATAGGCTCTGAGTTATCATTTTCTTCTATTTCCTGAAAGGAAGATGGGATGTCTTCATGTAAAAACCCACCATTAGAGATTCCCAAATCTTGAATTGGAAAATGAGAAAAATCATCTCCATTTGTTCCTTCTTCTATCTATGATTCAACCTCTTTCCCAGGCTCTTCATTACATTTATTAGTAACACCACCAAGCATCATATCATTACAATAAGTGGGAATAAATATCTCCAAGTCATCTTTATTCAAAATCATAGAGTTCAAATAAAGGATTGTGTTTGACTTCGAAAACCTCACCAAGAATTCCTTGCAAGAATAAGGCATTAAAACTGCTTGACAACTTCGCATGACTTTCATTTCCAAACCCTTCTAATTGCTTATAAGCCCCAACTACTACTATGATTTCCTTGATTGATTCATCAACATCTTCAAAGGTGAATAATTCAAACTCTAGGAATGTAGATGGAACTTGGGCTATATAATTAGATGATTACATGGAAATACCACTTGCTGAGATGGAGGATACTGATGTGGCACCAGATACTATGAGAGAAGCATAATATTCTTCATCACTCAAACTGTTAGAATCTTCTTCTCCTTCTACATAATATATTTTGTGTATTTCATCATGCCCTTTAACACTATATTTGGTTGAGAAATTCTCTTGGCATAATATGATGAGATTAGGACATTCATCCATATAAGCTAGAAATATCACTTCTCTTGATTGTTTATGACGATCCTCTAGAGTTAATTTTTCATTTGATAATGTCCTAATTTGGCATTGGCTGAAATATCCAAACAAAAGCAAATCATCCTCTATTTTATAGCTTCCTATTTTGTTTCTTTGAAGTCACATACCTTTTTTTGCTTCAGATGAAATTGGACTTCTAGATGGAGTGCGGCTATGAAAATAATTAATAAATTTGATTGGTTAGGCTTGTCAACATGAGGAATTGATTTTAGAAGTTGAGTTAATTGGTCAATGAAATCTCTCATGCATTCATGCTCTTATTTTCAAATTTTGAAAAGGTAAGATAATAGAGCACTTGTATTAATGACTGGTCACAAGAAACTTTTCTCTCAATATGTCCCAACTTGTGATGTGCCTGTCTACCAAATATTGAAACCAAGATGTTGCTTTTCCAATGGCATATTCGACAAACAACTACATAAACACATCCTCTTCACAAATGCCTAAAATCCTACATGCAACAGTGAAAGCTCGAATGTGATTTTTTTGGTCTTGTGCACCTTCTCTAGTAAGTTTTTGGAAATGCTTTATGGATCTCATGAGTAAGGTTGTGTGCTAGGATAAGACCAGAGGCCCAAATGAGTTCCCCACGACTAAGGTGCAATGTTCACCATAGTTTTAGACTAGAATGCTTCAAAGGAAATTTTTGAAATAACTTTCAATATACAGTCACCAACTCCCATATAGAGGAAGTAACTTCTTTCTCTTTAAATCTTCTTCCCATCTTTAGATGTCTTCATGAATTAATTTCTAGATAGTGCATTTCAGTCTTGTTGTGGATTTCGCTAATGATCTTGGTTTGGCTGAGGGAGATGGTTCCTTGTGACTATTACTCTAGGAAATATCTCTATATCTCTCTTAGAAACCATCATTGGAGTTGTCCAAATTCCTCCTCTTCTTCTAGAACAAGGTTTACTCTCATGTACTCTACAACATTCCTTTTATGTATCCAAGATAAGGTATTTAGTTGAGATATAATGTCTTCTTGCTCCACATGAACCCAATCAAGGTCTTATTGAAGCAGAGGGAAGGAATTCTCATGTGACAAAACCATATTTTCTCATGAATAAGGAAACTATTTTGATTGACTTATTTTGAATTTCCCTGGTGGAGTCACCAAAAATTCGTTGGTTGACAGATTGATGCTTTTGAAGATTAACTTAGTATGACTCCATATTTTCCAAAATAAAGACAAATCAGTAAAAAATATTTGGATAGATCACCATTTCATTGGTGATCTTCCTCTATAATTTTAATGAGGTATAGCTCCCTCGTAGGATTTATTTTTTTATTTTTTTTAAATTTAAAAAAGCGGGTACATGCTTTTAAGTAGAAAGTAGTAAAGGAATACTAACACTTTCTCATAGTCATGATGCAAATGGGATTGAAATCAACTTCTAAAATATCAACTAAAACTTAAAATATAAATGTTACCAACACTACAAGTCAAAGATTGAGATAACAACAAGAAGTGGGTAGATTAGACAAACCTCAATTTTACCCCTTTTTGAAGAAAGATGAATGTAACACAAGACAATATAGCATCCATGAAGAGAAGTAATATTCTACCATCTATCAAAGCTCAAAGATGCATCCATAAATACTAAGTATAACACTCAAATTCATATGTACAAAGGCAAAGAACTTCTTGAAAAATAAGTAAAATTGCAAAATTGATCATTCTTTTGATCAATTCTCACTCTTGCATCAAAGTACAATCAGGATTAAAAATTTGGACCTTTCAAATTTCCTTAGATAGCATATTTATAATTTTATTACATAATTGTCACCCAGATCTAGAAAAATGATTCTTTTTGAAGAATTGTAACCATTATTCTTCTAAATGGAAACTTCATAAATCATTACTCAATTCTTTCTTAGTCAAGCTTTATGAGCATTTATTACTATTTTTAGAATTTCATAATTACATCACATATATCACTTTGATTTTGATGGGCTAATGCATCAGCACTCCTTGTATGCAAGCCTCATGGCTTTTTGTACGTGTGAAAAACCTACAATTTCTGAATTTTGCATTTAATTACACATCCATTGGTGATCATAGGCATGTGATTAGGTTTAATTAAGAGGTTCTACCCCAACACTAAATCTTATTCAACCAAAAATACCATAATCCCATCACATCATTTGTTGTGTTCGTTTAATTCAAAGCAAGTTGGTAGCATCCTTGTTCATTAGTTACAATTGAGAAATATCTCATGGCTTAGCTTGTGGATATGGCATCCACTCTCATTCTCTATAAATTTGAAGGAAATGCCTTCATTCTTCACATCTCAACTTCATTTTCACAATGTCGACCACTTCTAGTGACGCGACTTCCAAAAGTGATTTCTTTTTTATTGAGGACGTAGAATGCAGTTCAGTGAAAATGTTGGTGGCAAACCAGCAAGGAAGTGTTCCTCATAAGGAGTGATGTAGAGGAGGGAGTGATAAGGAAAATTGTTGGGGAGAATTTCCTTGTACAGGTCCATGTTCATAATGTCGCACTCCTGGAGTGTTTTTCGTTTAACATTATCAAGACTTATAGGAAGTTGATGGGGTGCCAAAGTTGCAGAGAGAGTAGTGAGACCAACTTGCATAGCCAGTGTGGAAGCTTCCTTGAGATGTCTCAATGAGTACCCACGAGAAGGCCTAGTGGGAGATGCCATTTACATTGCCAATGCTCTCCAGAATGAGCAAGACAAACAAGTTGTTACTCTCATGCGTGTTGGACTAGAGAGGAATGTGATGGAGACATTCACCCACTATGTCGAATTTAATGAAAATTTGTTTTATCCTACACAGATAGAGAGAATTCAAGAAATTGTGGAAGGTATTTGTATCTTGATGTTCACTCTTTGTGCTTAAAATATTGTACTGAAAATTGCTCCTTTTTTATATAATATAATATATAAACATTTGTTTCCATGCTTTAACTACTATGCATAATGTGATGAATTTGGCATTCTTTGTTTATAATCCATGTGTTTATTTTTGTTGAGATACATCATTTTCATCTCTGTAATGTGGTAAATTTTGATGGCTTTAGTTCTATTCAATGTTTGTCCTATAATGTATGCTTTTCTCTTTCAACACTATTGTCTTTCACTAAATAAAAAATTTGAATGCAAGATGATGGTTTCAAAAGTCATGTAGATGAATCAATGTTAGGTCTTGGCAAGGTTTTTGGAATCCCATTGAAGTCTAACATAGTTCTAATAACCCTCTTATTATCCACTTCACAATCTCCCTTTTAGGCATGATCTGAAAACTTAGGTGCTTTCTGAAAAGGGGCTTTGACAATAATAAAAACGTTGAATCTTTAAAAGAAATCCTCTACCATCAAAGATAAAATAGGCTTTTGAAACCAGGTATTAGGAAGCGACAAAGGTTTCCTTGCAAAAGTTCTAAAATAGTGTTAGTCATGTTTATCTTTCTCTTCTTTTGGTCGGCGCTCACCAAGGTTATGAAAACCCTTTCAGACTCCAACACTTTTCTTAGTACTTTATAAAAAATCCAATTTAATGACAAATTTTAGGTTAAAAGACTTTAGGAAGTTGGGCAAAAATGAGGTTGCAACAACCACAACAGTGCCCAACATAGTTTCAAAATCCATAGAAAGGGGTGATAACTTTAACTTAGGAAAACTTTTCATGGGTGGACACAGTTTTGAGGGAATGACAAGGACCACAGTAACACTAAGTGATAGAAAGAGTGTACTCCATGAGTTCATAAGTGTGGTCAACCACATGGGGTTTATAGGTCCACAATCGAGGAAAGGAGGATGGAAGGTAGAAGATAATGTTGGTCATGGCATATAATGTGAAACTTCTTCCTCCTTCATTGTCTAATCGAGTGATTCTTAGGACTAACTAAGCTGAATGTAAAATCATTTCAGCTTAAACAACACACTCTAAATTTTGACTTGCTTAAATAGATAGGACCTACTTGATGTGATTTTAAAATAATCATCTAAACAAATCAAAACTTAAAATATATTATTTAAATCTGACATATAAAATCCATCAAATATAAAAGTAACATCACTTTGCAGTTGCAACTAAATATAAAGTTGAACCAAACATAGCATTTTTTTAAGCTGACTCTAACTAAAAAGTCCCATGTGACCTTCGGGGTATGCTTTCTTACCACCCAAATTTTTTTTGTGAATATGTATTTAATCTCTTTATTAATATAGATTAGCGGCTTATTCATGAAGAAAAAAAAAGAAAGTAGTGGTAATTAACTATAGTGTCGTCATCATTGCAGAGGTGCGTGGATTTATCCCAAAGTTGGTGGGAGAGTAACTTCTTCATATTCTTTTATTCTTCCAAGACTTATGATAGCAGTTCGCTAACCAAACCACTTGTTGTTGCGCTGTGTGTCACAGTCTTCTCAGGTGGATTTCCTAACTGCTAGCAATTACCTTGTATAGCTTATGCTTCAATGGGGCTTGTGTGTCGTTAAAGTTCACGTGCATTGTCGTGGTGCACAATTCACAGATGGTACACACTATTGCTCATGTAATATAAAATTCAAACTGTGGTAATTACACTTAGGGAAAAAGCTATGCAACGGGTACATCAACCATTCGTAGACGTGCTTTCATAATGGAAAAAATTTCAATACAGACATCAATGGTTTATATATGTGATTTTATAATGGAAGTGGAAAAAGTTTTGTAATTAACATTGATTGAAGAAAATATTAAGATGTATTTTATGATGAAAAAGCTTTGCAATGGACACTTCAATTATTCATAGATGTGTTTTTATTAGGTAAAGATTTGCAATGGATACATGAATGCATTTTTATAGTGGGAAAATATTTGTAATAGGTATTGTAAATGTATTTTCATTGTAGGAAAATGTTTATAATGGGTATATCAATAATTCATAAATACATTTTCATAGTGGGAAAGTTTTGAAATAGGTGTCATAGATGCATTCTTATTATGAGAAAAACTTTATAATTTGTATATTAATGATTCATATATACATTCTTATAGTGGGAAGCCTTGTAGTGTGCATTATAGACGTGTTTCTATAATAGGAAAAGTTTTATAATGGGTACGTCAAAAATTCATAGATGCATTTTCATAGTGGAAAAAGACTTATAATGTGTATTGTATATTTTTTTCATAGTGGAAAAAGTTTTGCAATGGGCATATCAATGATTTGTAAATGCATTTCCCTAGTTGGGAATGCCTTGCAATGGGGTATCACAGATGACTTTTCATACTAGGAAAAGCTTTGCAATGGGTATTGTAGATGTGTTCTCATTGTGACAAAAGATTTGTGACGGGTTATGGGAAAAGATTTGTGATGGGTATTGTAAAGGAATTCTCATCATGGGAAAAGCTTTGGAATAGGTATATCAATGATTCATAGATACATTATCACAGTGAAATTTCTTTTATAATGTGTATTGTAGATAGTGTGTTACAATAGTGGAATAAGCCTTGCAATAGGCACATCAACGATTTGTAAATATGCTCTTGCAGTCAGATGCATTCCCATAATGGAATTTTTTTGCAATAGACACATCAACAATTTCTAGATTTATTCTCATGGAGGGAGTTTTGCTATGGGATATGTGTTCTCATAGTAGGAAAATCTTTGCAACAAGTATAAAATCCAAATTGTGGTACATATGTTTTCATAGTGATACTTTTCAACAAGATATAATGTTTTTTATAATTAAAAAAGCTTTACAATAGATATAAAATCAAAACTATGATAATTATATTGATAAGAAGAAAAGTCTTGTAATATATTCCATAGATGATTCATAGTACATTTTCAAATAGAAAAAGCTTTGCAACAAACATTATAGATACATTATCCCTGTAATAAATGCATCACTCATTTATAAACGAATTTTTATAACACCTTACAATAGATATATCAATGATTCGTAGACCCATTCTTATTGTAAGGAAAACTTTGTAATAGATACATCAACTATTCATAGATCCATTCCCACTTTAAAGAAAAGCTTTGAAATGACTACATCAATAGTATGGGATCAAATAGTGTAAAAGGGGAGAAGAACCCACCATAGTGGAAGCTTTGAAATGAGACGCGTTCTCATAATAGGAAAAGCTTTGCACTGGATATGGGATCAAATATGTGCAAGGGGAGGAGGATCCATAGTGACAAAATCTTTAAAACGGGTACATATATGATTCTCAGTTGAACTTCCGTAGCAGGGAAAATCTCTGCAACGGGTACATCAACAGTTGGAATCAGCCGTGCACAAGGGGAGGACGACGATTGAAATGATCTTAAAGCAAACATATATTATCACACTTTTGTACTGTACCGTACAATACAGGCGATAACGGAACTCTTTAATTTGTTGTCCAACACAGGCCATAAACTCGCAGAAAATACTAATATTTTCCACAAGCGAGTGAACGTCATAGCGATCCTTCAGTAGGCAGTCGTGTAGAACTCATCTCCAGTCCCGCAAACGCCTCTGAACTGGCCCATCCCCTATATCTGGTCATTACCAGCACTTTAGCCGCCCAGATTTGAGCCTCCCTCCGTTCTCTTCCGCCGTCATCACGGAGCGTTGCATGAACGAGTTAAATCTCATGCAACTTGAACTGGGTACTACACCTATTTAAACGTAAAATCTGTACATTGACGTACAATAGACCACAGATTGTTTCTGTAATTCCAGTATGTAAAAATCAAGAGTACAGACGTTGGCCCGATTTTAAACATCCTCGAAAGTTTACCCTTTTTTTTAGGGTAGGGCCATTCTTATTATTTTAATTTGTAAGTTATTATTATGTGAATTTCCTTTCTAATTCTTAAATTTTAATAGAATGTGAACTCTATTTGTTGTAGCAGTTTTATTGAACGGTATATATAAAAAGTAATATAAGGATTATTTATTAAAAAATGTTTATATATGTGTATATGTATATATGTTTATTGTTTATAATTTGTAATGCAAGGTATTAATAGTTTTCATAAAAGATTCAATTAGTGTTTGATTATAAAATGTCTATTAAAAAAGAGTATGTTTGATTTAAATTAAACAAATAGAGTTAAAATATAGATTCAAGTTTGTCAATTTGGTGATCTATCATAAATTACATGTTTTTATGTTTGAAATTACATTTGTTCAGTAATAGTGTACATATAAAAAAGATTCATATTAATTGTGATTAATACATTTCCTCATATTAATAGTCACATAAATTTTACATAACAAGATATAAATTTTAGTGGTCGAGTCAATTATGTGTTGGGTTTGTGCTGTCAGTGTGTAGTGTCTATGTCCTTTTTCTATTGTTTTTAGTTTAGTTTCTAAGATGTTTTGATGAAGTTGGTTCCTTTTTGGCCCTGTGGGCTCTTTGTGTAAAGGGTACAACACCTTGAAAATGTTGCTTATCTTATTAAAAATAAGATATAACTCTTACAAAATAATATTATATGTCAACTATACCATAAAAAAATTAATGATTGTTTCATATATCAACCTTGTTGCAACAACTTATAGTATCTCCATGCCTAACTACTAGTCTATTTAATACATACAATACCTACAACAATACCAAAATGTAAGGCTCACCACTAACCAAAAAATATAGTAAAATTAGTTACTAATAACATATTTCAAATCCATCCATTGAAATATATATCATTGTTATAAAGTGTGCATATATAGTCAACAATAAAATTATGTGTGCAAGGAAATTTGTTCTAAAATTCTACACATATGTTTACAAGAGAGGATCTAATGGTAGTTTATCTTGTCTTTGCTATTGTCCATGGAGAAATTGGTGCATTGTCAACACCCTAAAGTGACATGATGGCTAGGTATATCTATCAAAAGTATAAAACAATTATTTGTAGCTTAATCTTCCAACAATTCTTTTGGTGCATCAAATTTCTTAAAAACTATTAAAAATACTAATTTTATAATCATTTCCTATAATTATTTATGTGCACCATTAGTTTGTAAGAAAAAGATATGTTGTACACCTTGCATAATGTTATAATATAAATTAATATTGTTTTTGATGCGCCTAGGTGATTTAGGGATGTGTGCATCACATGGGTTAGACATTCTTAGGGCCACTTTATGTGTTGTATATAACATTGGGATAAATATTTAATGTGGGTTTTCACATTGGAAAATATTTAATATTGAGAAAACTTAGTACCAAAAAGTAAATGATGGGGGAAATAGTTTTAGAAGATCATGGTATTAGCCACATGGTTTATGTAATAACACTTGGTGGTTTTGTACAAGCTTATGTCTATAAAATCAAGTGCATGAGTAGTCATTTAAAGTTAGTTGGTTTAAAATTGGCTAGTTTGGGGTTGGCTTGAGAGAGCATCCATTATAGGTTGCACATGTGAGGGTTTGAAGTGCATGGAATGAGATGTGTGAATACATTCTTGTTCATATGGAGTGCACATAGAGAAATTATTTTTTTAGATGTATTCATGGAGACTCTATGTAAATGTATTGTAATTTTTATTGCTAAATAATACATGAGTGATAGATATTTTTGGAGGCTAGGTTTTTCCCTCTTGAGGGTTTTCCTAGGGTATATATTTGTGTCATCTTGAATGGTATGTCATCTTTTCTTTTTCATGTGGATTATAAGTACATGTTTGCTTGATTTTCTCTATTTGGATTATGTGGAAATTATCATAGATGACTGAAAATATCCTTTCATAGTTGTTGAATTGCACATCACTTACTATAGCTAGTAAATGCATAAGAAGGAAACAAAATGCATACGTGTGATTGCATGAATTTAATTGAACTTCCCTAACCTCACCTTCATTTATTCTAAATGCAAGTATAATTTGTGTATACACTATTCTTAATGTGTGTTAAAATAAAAAATGTATATATTTGTAAACCAGTTTTAATTAAGGATTAATATAATACATCTTTTTTACAAAAAAATTGCAATGATTCCACGTGTAAATTTTATTCATAAATACCATTTCATTTATATGCATAAATACATCATCATATATGCAAATAATTTTGTAGAGAATCTTGTCCATGTTAGCTATATGTATGTACGAATAATAAACTAAACACGTGTACACATATGATAGAGACACATAGATATAATGTTTTATATGTATACTTATTCTATACATAATATTTGTATGCATCTAAATGAAATGGTATTCAAAAATCAGATTTACACTTGACTTCAATTTATGAATACAATATGATGAGCTTAATTATGTTATCAAATTTTATCTAAAATGGGATGGCCTTAATTTTTTGAAGATTTATCTGTTATAATTAAGGTACACTACCATCAAGATGAGCTAAGTTACATGTAACTAATTTATATATACAGTGGGATGGGGTTAATTAAATAGTGGATATATGTTTTAAGACACATATTCTAACTAATAATATTTGCATTTGTCTATAATTATTGTTATAAATATGCTTACTATATATGTTTCTATTATAATTAGAATTTATTGCAATGCCTAAATTGACCCAAATTTAGTTTTTTTAACCTTAATAAATGAAATGAGAACTGGAAATTGTACTTGAAATAAATATGAATAACAATCCCTCCATGTTAAAAAGGTGTAAGGCTACAAGTAGGTGAAGATGTTCAAGATATTCCCATTGCACAGCCAATTTGAAAGCAAGTGTTATATCAAAGAATATTTCACTATAGCAAGATTTTCCAAGAGATGATATGGAAGGTGGCAACAAAGATGTTGAGGACAATAGATTTTTAACTAGGGTTGCAACAAAATATGAGGAGTTTCTACTAGTATATTTAATAATTGGTTGAAAAAATTATGTTCAAGAACTAAAATACTGGAATTAGTCTTCCCACCAAGCCAACCCAACCATCATGGCTAGTGGAGGGGGGTATGAACCTTAGAAAATTCCTTTGATTTTTATGAATAAAAGGTTGTTTTTTATCATCTCTACTAATACATTGTTTTGTTGATTGTGGAAATTAGAAAGTAGGGTAGAACATATAGAATTAGGATGAACAAGGGATATGGAGCCAAATTTTAGCAAAGAGCAAGATAAAATTGAAGCAGAATCCATCCAACCATTGGGAGGCTGTGAAAATTCCAACATGATTCAATTCCTCAAAAAATTTATTTGTCTAGTGAAGAATACCTCAAATAGTCAAGTTGAAAATCTCAATGTATCACAATAGATGATTACATGAAGCTATTAATGAATCAAGAAGAAAGAAAGAAAGAAATAAAAATTAAGGAGATTATTGGTAGATAAATGAAAGAATAAAACATTTAGAAAAATAAATATTGCACTAGGAATATGAGCAACAAAAAATTCAACAAAGGAGTAGTAGATGATACAAAAAGAAAAAAGAGCTTGGAAGTGAAAATAGGAAATTGCAGAGCCAAAGATGTTTGAACAATGCATTATATCCTTTGATGAAAAAACATTCTCTATTCAGGTATCTAGTAAGTATTTTCCCTTAATATTGTACCACAATGACAACTATAGATGTTGTCAAAGGGTATTCTAGTTGTAGTCTAACTTCTCTTCTAACTACCATGGAGAAACATATGAGTGTGAAAGATAAACCAAGAAAAATTAAAATATCATTTACTCCATGCCAAAACTAGGATTCTCCCTTTCCCCATTGTTTGAGTGAATTAGAATATATTAATATAAGATTCATTTTATAGTTCTAAAAATGATTATAGATTCAAGTCTTGAGAGAGTGAAAAAGGTATGTGTTGGTTACATTTTTGGGAGGCATGTATGCCATTTTTCTCATTCAATCAATATATTCTATAATTATGGTTTTTTTATATACTAGCATAGGGATTCTTGGTATTAATTATGATTATAATATATAAGTTCAAGTCACAACCTCAAAAATTATTCATCATCCATATTCTTATCAACATATTATAAAATAGTCAAACTTGTAAACAAAATATTTAACACCAAAAAATATACATCTCAAACTACAAGAACACAGCAACAATAAAATATTAAACTTCAAAAATAGAGACTTGTCTATGTAATAAAAAAAGGTTATCAAAAAATAAGTTTAATGTACTTAAATATAGAACATATTATTATAGTTAAAAATTAAAAATAACCAGCAAAAATCATAAATCAATTGGATCATAACCTTAGTGAGGTTGAAATATGGCCTCACCTTCCCTACATAACCCAAAAAAAAAAATTGACCAACCATACTAACAAGAAACATCCACAACACCCTTAAAAGTAAAAAAGATAAAAATGTCATCAATTCTAGAATTCATATATAGCATAAAAAAATTTACAAGTTGGCACTCCCCTTGGGAAACCAGGAAAACCACTTTGTTGAAGCTTTTGCAGCCTACTGTGGTTTGAAATTGGCTCATTCAAAAGGGTTCAAGAAGTTGTGGATTGAGGGTAGTTCTCTGAATATTCTCAATTTCCTAAAAGAGATTGAAAGTCCTAGCTAGATGACTGAGAATTTAATTAGGGACTCTATTTGTATTCTCAAGTCATTTGATGATTGCTACATATCCCATATTTATAGGGAGGGAAATAAGCTTACCTATTGTTTTGCAAACCTAGGATTTTCTAAATCAATGATGAGAGAGTGGGACTCATACAACCCCCTCCCCCTTAACATTAAGGTCATTATTAACCATAAAATATATTAGATTTAAGGTGGATCTACCATTTATGGTTATGATTTCTAGAAGTCACTTCAATGTGACTTCACACAGATTATGGGCAATTTTTTGAACCATTTTCTTCTCTTTATGTGGTGGGGTTTGAACACTTTCTTGGGCCCTCTTTGTTTGTGGTGGGGTTTTCTCTGCATCATTTATCCTTTTCTCTATTCCATTT
>VDFB02270651.1:523341012-523359216 GCA_007258455.2 Sequoia sempervirens | reverse complement strand
AATTAAATGTTTAAACCAGATACATGCAAACATGAATGCAAGTAGGGTTTCATAGTACTTTAAGACATTGTTATACTTTGATTATAAATTCATTTTTTAAGCTACTTTTAGTATTATTTATCTGAGCTTCTTATTGAAATGCAAAGGTTTCATCTGCATTTGATAGGTATTATGTAGAAATCCTCTTGTCCATTTTACTTCATGCATGTGAGCCCTATAAAGTCTGTATATTATTGACTACTGCAAAGTGGTCCCATAAAGAGGGCTTTGGAACCAAAATTATGTAAACATGTGTGATAATGAGAGCTTTTGAACTACAAGTGAACAGTGTGTTGCTTTGAGCTTTTTCGTTGCCATCAAAGCATAAAGGGTAGAGGGATTCTGTTAAAAGTTGTCATTGTTGTCCTCATAGCCATAAACTCATATTTTAAACTACTTTTTACTTCATGCATGTGAGTCAATAGTGTGTTGCTTTGAGCTTTTCCATTGCCATCAAAGCATAAAGGATAGAGGGGTACTGTTAAAAGTCATGGTTGTTGTCCTCATAGGCATAAATCCATATATGAAACTACTTTTAGTGTTATCTATTCAAATTTCTTGTTGAAATGCAAAGGTTTCATCTGCATTTGATGTGTATTATGTAGAAATCCTCTTGTTCATTTTACTTCATGCATGTGAGCCCTATAGAGTTTGTATTTTTTTAATTGCTGCAAAGTGGTCCCATAAAGAGGGCTTTGGAACCAAAATTATGTCAACATGTGCGATAATGAGAGCTTTTCAACAATGAGTCAACAGTGTGTTGCTTTGAGCTTTTCCGTTGTCATGAAAGCACAAAGGATAGTGGGATTTTGTTAAAAGTCATGGTTGTTGTCCTCGTAGGCATAAATGCAAACAATGGAAGCGTAAAGAATGCAGTAGAAACCTTTTTCCTACTGACAAGCATAAAAATTCTGTCATATGTCGTCGTTACTGTTCTTGTATCATGGGGTTATAAAAAACTATGTGAAGAAATGTTGTAGAATCCAAATTACATTGTTGCCATAGAGCAGCTAAGTAATATTGCTTTTCGGTTTTTAGTCTGTTTGAAACAAGAAATGCAAGCAAGGTTTCATAGTGCTTTAAGGCAGTTGTATACTTTGATTATAAATTCGTATTTTAAACTACTTTTAGTATTGTTTATTTGAATTTTTCGTTGAAATGCGAAGGTTTCATCTGCATTTGATAGGAATTATTGTTTATAAGATGTTGTGACATACATTAATTAGATGTATCTCATCATCTTTCTTATCAGGATGCTAACAACCTTGATTTGTATTTGTCCTTGAATGTATCTGGATGCTATGAACTATGAATTGTACTTGCATATTGCTTGGCTGTACAAGTAATAGTAAGCGCTACCCAATGGTAGAAATCACAACTCATAGCATCCATATACACCCATGCATAAAAACATGGTATTCAACACATTAACACGAACATGGTTTTCTAGGGCTAGTTTGTTAATTGTCTTTGATTAATAGTTCAAATGTACACAAGGCTAATTGCAATCATTTTTTTCTTTGAATTGCTATGTACTTAAAGGCTAACTAGCAATTGCCTAATTATTTAGATATGGGACAATACAAGGATGAATGAGGAAATATGAACTTGCCTAAATCATCATGAATGATAGAGCAATTGGGTAAAATGCTACATATACCGTGAAATTTAAGCTTCAAAGACTTCCAATGAACAACAAAAGCTTCAAAACTCTCAGTTAACATGTAAAGGGCTAAGAAAAATTGATCTGCTAACTAAATGGGGTCATTTTACTTCAACTACCTAGCACTTATTCTTAATTGTTTAATGCAATGACATGCAACCAAAATTCAGAACAATTAGCATCTACACACACCTATGCATAGATACATGCTCTCTAATATATTGATATGCATATGGTTTTCTATCAACACAATCCTTGAACACTGTCTAGGTACGAGTGCTACTCTATTAATTGACATTGATAACTGGATAAAATGTATTCATAGACACATAGCTGCACACATGCTTCAATGCACACATGCATCGATACATGCATGGATGTATACATATATACACGGACACATACATACATGATCACACGCTTACAACTATATATGCATTCATGTATCCATGGATGCACATTTCCATGTATATATAGATCCCTTAATATATGCACATATTGAAATGACTACATGGCCTGAAGACAATATTTATGTAGATCTTACTTCAAGATCCCATAATAAAGGTTGCAACTCTTTTGGCCAACCAGACTAAATTTGCTATTTTAACTAAATCTTCACATTCGGCACCCATAGCTGCTAAACTATGAGGAATTTGAAGATGGTGGAAACCAGAGCCCTCACAATTTATTCAGTAGGACGAAAAAATATTGCCATAAAATTTTTGGAAATCAAATTGCACTTTTTTCCATCTCCCATGAAAATAGATTTTTCGTAAAACAACATTTTTAAAAAGTGACGACAATCGTATAACGATAACTTTTTTCATGAAGGATAAAATTCTAATTTTTCAAATTTAGATTTGTAACTCTGTTATCTAGTAAGCTTCCACTTTGGTTAGATAGTTTTTTATTGAATATTTTTTCCTTAATCAAGTTTCCAAAGTCAAACAACATAATTCAAACACAGCTGGATCAGATAACTGGTGAACTTTTTTTTTTGTATATGTCAAAATTTTATTTTATTTTATTTGTTGGATCAAGGACTTCAATATCTGATGCACTCATATTTTTCAATTTTTTTTTTGATAATCTTCTATTTTTCCACATGTAAAGAACAAAGAAATTCATTTTCGATGAAAAACCTATGTTTAATAAAACTTAAAAAACAAATACATAACAAAACCAAAACATATTAAAATTATATTCATTGGATAGCTTGTTCTGAGGAATACCATAATAATTTCAAATAAATTTTAAATGAATTCATTTGATCCCCCAATATCTAAATCAAAAGTGATTTTTTATCAGCATTTTGATAGGTGTAAAGGAGATGCATTTATAGGTATGGTTTAAAACTAGCGAGGTTCTATCCAAGGGGGTTTGATCTAAGGTGATTTGATCAAACCCTCTTCAATTGGAATCCTTAAATGGAACTGCTTAAGGCTTAAATCATTATATTTTCTAAAAATATGTGATTTCAACTAAAAATTGCTCCTCTCGTGAATTGTAAAACCACTATTATGACAACACCCTACATGATAGCAATGAATCCTATAAATTTGCATATATGCATCAAAGCACATAGCTATCAATGAAGCTATGCATATGCATTTTCACAAGCACTTTAAAACAATCACGATTCACAAAGCCACTCCCATGGGTTCCAAAAACAGATAAATGCCAATTTACCAATATGAAATATAACTCACGAAATTGAGTTCATATATCTTTAAAAGCAATATGCACAACAACCACAATATGACTAGATGGCTAGCAGGTGCCATCCACAAAAAAGCATTTAAAGCAAATGCAACAGTAATATGTTATATACACACATACATACATGGCTACATAGATACATGCATTCATATATACATAATTACATGTACACATATATACATGCAAACCTGTATGCATGGATGCATACAAAGACTATGTTTCATGGGATTATTGAAGAGTTAACTTGCTTTCTATATGCTTCCATATTTTGCACATGTGCCTATGAGGACAATAACCATAATATTTGACAGTATTCCTCTATCCTTGATGATAGTTCATTGGTTCCAAAGCTCTCTTTATAGGACAGTTGTACATTGCCTACAAGACTCAGATGAATCCTTCGTATTTCAAGGAAAGATTTGGATCAATAACACTTAAAATGATCTAAACTATGATTTTACAATCAAAGTATCCAAATGCATTACAAGAGTGCAAAACCCAAGCTCCATTTAAGATGTACAATGAGAATAAACAGAAGGGAAAATGCATTTGCTTTAAAGTCTGTACAGCAATTTCAACAGGTTGTCTAGCCATTGTCCAAAATATGGTTTTCTATCAGCATAGTCCTTCAACTTTTTTTAGGTCTAACTGCTACTTTGTTAATTGACTTTAATTAAAAGGTCAACATGTGAAATGTGGCCAAGGATAATTATAGTTAACTATACATTGCCTCCAAGATTTAGATGAATCCTTGGTATTTCAAGGGAAGGTTTGAATCGATAACACTTAAAATGATCTAAACTATGATTTTACAATCAAAGTATCCAAATGCATTGTAACAATGCAAAACGCAACTACCATTTAAGATGTACAATGAAAGCAAAAAGAAGGAAAAATGCATTTGCTTCAAAGTTTTTAAACCAATTTCAACAAATTGTCTAGCCATTGTCCAAATTTTGTTTTTCTAGTAGCATAGTCCTTGAACCTTCTATAGGTCTAACTGCTACTTTGTTAATTGACTTTGATTGAAAGGTCAAAATGTGAAATGTGGCCAAGGATAATTATACTTATTTATCTCTTTTAATTGTTATATTTTCAAAGACTAATTAGCAATCCAAACAGCCTCGCCTCTAGTCAAATGCCATTAAATCCATTGATTTTGTATTAATGAATTATGTACCTTTAGCCAGTAGTTTTAATCAAAGTATGCATATGGATTCAGAATCAAACTCTCAAAATTTAGAAAGCTTCATTTTTTGAAACGAAGATCTACTTTTGAACCCCAGCTGCTTAATTTTTATGAACCATATAGTATATGCCACTCACAATACCCATTTGCAAAGATTGTCCTTGTAACAAAAAGCAACAATATGATTACAAGTACAATCAATATAGTGAGAATCTTGAATTAACCTTTTTCTCTGTCTACTATATACAATTGTAAATAAAGGAGAAGGTTCATTCTAGAAACTCACCTTCTACTACTTGC
Source organism: Sequoia sempervirens (assembly GCA_007258455.2). NCBI lineage: Eukaryota > Viridiplantae > Streptophyta > Pinopsida > Cupressales > Cupressaceae > Sequoia > Sequoia sempervirens. Next base: position 523,354,306 of record VDFB02270651.1, on the reverse strand, counting down.
TTCAAGAATTTTCCATAGTTGGGCCGCTACACGACCTCTTTTCTTCCAACCAAAAGCATTGCACCATGTAAAAAGCTTTGATTAGAAAACAAAAAACATGTCTTTGTTTTTTCTAAAAGAATAACAATATATAGTACTCTTACTGCGATGGATACTAATAGCAAAAACCATTTAAACACTAGCAAGCATTTTTCTAGATTCAAGAGACACAAGTATAAATGCAAACAAGATTAACTACACAAACTAATTGCAATAGGTTCTTGGACTACAAATCTTCTAGCAATGAATTTGATTGCTCTTTTGCATGAAGCCTAAAACTGTTCTATGAAGCAATATTACTTAACTGCTCTATGGCAACATTGTAATTTGGATTCTACAACATATTTGACATAGTTTTTTATAACCCCAAGATACAAAAACAGTAACAACGACATTTGACAGAATTTTTATGCTTGCCGGGAGGAAAAAGGTTTCTACTGCATTCTTTATGCTCCCATTGTTTGCATTTATTCCTACAAGGACAACAACCACGACTTTTAAACAGAATCCCTCTATCCTTTATGCTTTCATGACAACGGAAAAGCTCAAAGCAACATACTATCGACTAATTGTTCAAAAGATCTCTTTATCGCACATCGCGACATAATTTTGTTCCAAAGCCTTTTTATGGGACCACTTTGCAGCAATAAAAACTCTACAGACTCACATGCATGAAGTAAAATGAACAAGAGATTTCAACAAGAAATTGAATAATAGATAATACTAAAAAGTAGTTTAATATAATGGATTTAAGGCCTACGAGGACAACAACAAACTAATGAATTTTAACAAACTCGTCTTTATAGTTTTGATGACAACAGTAAAGCTCAAAGCAAGACACTGTCGACTCACATGCATGAAGTAAAATGAAAGATACAAAAATAGTAACAACGACATTTGACAGAATTTTTATGCTTGCCGGTAGGAAAAAGGTTTCTACTGCATTCTTTATGCTCCCATTGTTTGCATTTATGCCTACGAGAACAACAACCACAACTTTGAACAGAATCCCTCTATACTTTATGCTTTCATGACAACAAAAAAGCTCAAAGCAACACACTGTTGACCCATTGTTGAAAATCTCTCATTATCGCACACGTTGACATAATTTTGGTTCCAAAGCCCTCTCTATGGGACGACTTTGCAGCAATAAAAAAAATACAAACTCTACAGGGCTCACATGCATGAAGTAAAATGAACAAGAGGATTTCTACATAATACCTATCAAACGCAGATGAAACCTTCGCATTTCAACAAGAGATTCGAATAGATAATACCAAAAGTAGTTTAATATATAGATTTATGCCCACGAGGACAACAACCACGACTTTTAACAGAACCCCTCTATCCTTTATGCTTTGATGACAACGGAAAAGCTCAAAGCAACACACTGTCGACTCACATGCATGAAGTAAAATGAACAAGAGGATTTCTACATAATACCTATCAAACGCAGATGAAACCTTCACATTTCAACAATAAATTTGAATAAACAATACTAAAAATAGTTTAAAATACGAATTTATAATCAAAGTATACGAATGCCTTAAAGCACCATGAAACCCTACTTGCATTTCTTGTATGAAATAGACTTAAAAACAAAAATTTACCTCTTCTGACCTCACTGTCCAGCATTTTACTGTAATGACACTCTGGAAATTACCAAATTATCACCTCAAATAACTTGTTTCTGGGTCTGGACTCTGCAACTATAACATATCCTGCTCAGTCGCTAGAACTCTCCCTCAGAACACCGCTTACAGAAGACAAAAACAACACACGCAAAGTAATAGAAATGCATACCAAGTAACTTAACTCTATATTAAATGACCAAAGTACCCTGGCCACGCGTGGCCTCCAAGCCATCCCAGCGCCTTCACCTCGAGCCACATGCCATTCAATGCATTTAATTTTTATTCATACATTACGTACGTCTACCCGCCACCTTGATAAACTATGCTTTTGCTTAATTTTAATTAATCAATTTTTGCGCTCGTAGTTTCCTGATATTTTAATGCATTTAATCTACATTCATGGATTACGTACCTCTAGCCGCCAACTTTTAAACTATGCCTTTGCTTAAATTTATTTAATCAATTTATGCTCAAGATTTTCCTAATTCTTCTTTAAAACTTAAAATGATTTTTAAGCTACTTCCTGACTAATAGAAAAATAGATAAATGCGTTAATTTTCAATATATAAAATAGCTCCAAATTCAAACTATACAAAAATATAAGTATTACAAGTTAAATGGCTAAAATGTGATTGGTCACTAGCGGTTAAATGCATTCTAATGTATAAATATACCTCGCTTATGCAAGAACTAATAAATAATCATTATATTACTTTTTATATATACCGTTCAATAAAACTCTTACAACAAATAGAGTCCACATTCTATTAAAATTTAAGAATCAGAAAGGAAATTCACATAATAATAACTTGCAAATTAAATTAATAATCACGGCCCTACCCTAAAAAAAGGGTAAACTTTCGAGGATGTTTAAAATCGGGCCAACGTCTATACTCTTGATTTTTACATACTGGAATTACAGAAAATATCTGTGTTCTATTGTACGTCAATGTACAGATTTTACGTTTAAATAGGTGTAGTACCCAGTTCAAGTTGCATGAGATTTAGCTCGTTCATGCAACGCTCGGTGAGGACGGCGGAAGAGAAGGGAGGGGCTCAAATCTAGGCGGCTAAAGTGCTGGTAATGACCAGATATAAAGGATGGGCCAGTTCAGAGGCGTCTGCGGGACTGGAGATGAGTTCTACACGACTGCTTACTGAAGGATCGCTATGACAGAGTGGACAATATTAGTATTTCTGCGAGTTTATCGGCTGTGTTAGACAACAAATTAAAGAGTTCCGTTATCGCCTGTACTGTACGGTACAGTAAAAAAGTATGATAATATATGTTTGCTTTAAGATCATTTCAATCGTCGTCCTCCCCTTGTGCACGGCTGATTCCAACTGTTGGTGTACCCGTTGCAGAGATTTTCCCTGCTACGGAAGTTCAACTGAGAATCATATATGTACCCGTTTTAAAGATTTTCTCACTATGAATCCTCCTCCCCTTGCACATATTTGATCCCATATCCAGTGCAAAGCTTTTCCTATTATGAGAACGCGTCTCATTTCAAAGCTTCCACTATGGTGGGTTCTTCTCCCCTTTTACACTATTTGATCCCATACTATTGATGTAGTCATTTCAAAGCTTTTCTTTAAAGTGGGAATGCATCTATGAATAGTTGATGTATCTATTACAAAGTTTTTCCTTACAATAAGAATGGATCTACGAATCGTTGATATATCTATTGTAAGGTGTTATAAAAATTCGTTTATAAATGATTGATGCATTTATTACAGGGATAATGTATCTATAATGTTTGTTGCAAAGCTTTTTCTATTTGAAAATGTACTATGAATCATCCATGTAATATATTACAACAAGACTTTTCTTCTTATCAATATAATTATCATAGTTTGATTTTATATCTATTGTAAAGCTTTTTTAATTATAAAAAGCATCATATCTTGTTGGAAAGTTATCACTATGAAAACATATGTACCACAATTTGGATTTTATACTTGTTGCAAAGATTTTCCTACTATGAAAACACATATCCCATAGCAAAACTCCCACCATGAGAATAAATCTAGAAATTGTTGATGTGTCTATTGCAAAAAAAAATTCATTATGGTTATGCATCTTACTGCAGGAGCATATTTACAATTCATTGATGTGCCTATTGCAAGGCTTATTCCACTATTGTAACACACTATCTACAATACACATTATAATTTTTTTTTCACCGTGAGAATGTATCTATGAATCATTGATATACCTATTTCAAAGCTTTTCCCATGATGAGAATTCCTTTACAATACCCATCACAAATCTTTTCCCACAACCCATCACAAATCTTTTGTCACAATGAGAACATATCTACAATACCCATTGCAAAGCTTTTCCTACTATGAAAAGTCATCTATGATACCCCATTGCAAGGCATTCCCAACTAGGGAAATGCATTTACAAATCATTGATATGCCCATTGCAAAAATTTTCCCACTATGAAAAAAATATACAATACACATTATAAGTCTTTTTCCACTATGAAAATGCAGCTATGAATTTTTGATGTACCCATTATAAAACTTTTCCTATTATAGAAACACGTCTATAATGCACACTACAAGGCTTCCCACTATAAGAATGTATATATGAATCATTAATATACAAATTATAAAGTTTTTCTCATAATAAGAATGCATCTATGACACCTATTTTCAAAACTTTCCCACTATGAAAATGTATTTATGAATTATTGATATACCCATTATAAACATTTTCCTACAATGAAAATACATTTACAATACCTATTACAAATATTTTCCCACTATAAAAATGCATTCATGTATCCATTGCAAATCTTTACCTAATAAAAACACATCTATGAATAATTGAAGTGTCCATTGCAAAGCTTTTTCATCATAAAATACATCTTAATATTTTCTTCAATCAATGTTAATTACAAAACCTTTTCCACTTCCATTATAAAATCACATATATAAACCATTGATGTCTGTATTGAAATTTTTTCCATTATGAAAACACAACTATTCCACTATGAAAATGCATCTACAATATCGATGATTCCCATTGTAAAGCTTTTCCCACTAAGAAAGCACATCTACGAATGGTTGATGTACCCGTTTCAAAGCTTTTTTCCTACAGTGTAATTACCACAGTTTGAATTTTATACTATATGAACAATATTGTGTACCATCTATGAATCATGCACCACGACAATGCACGTGAACTTTAACGACACACAAGCCACATTGAAGCATAAGCTATACAAGGTAATTGCTAGCATTTAGGAAATCCACCTGAGAAGACGGTGACACACAGCGCAACAACAAGTGGTTTGGTTAGCGAACTGCTATCATAAGTCTTGGAAGAATAAAAGAATATGAAGAAGTTACTCTCCCACCAAATTTGGGATAAATCCATGCACCTCTGCAATGATGACGACACTATAGTTAATTACCACTAGTTACTTTTTAAGTTAGAGTTCAACTTTATATTTAGCTGGAACTGCGAAGTGATGTTAAAGTTTTGATTTGTTTAGATGATTATTTTAAAATCACACCAAGTAGGATCTATCTATTTAAGCAAGTTAAATTTTAGAGTGTCTTGTTTAAGCTGAAATGATTTTACACTCAGCTTAGTTAGTCCTAAGAATCACTTGATTAGACAATGAAGGAGGAAGAAGTTTCACATTATATGACATGACCAACATTATCTTCTACCCTCCATCCTCCTTTCCTTGATTGTGGACCTATAAACCCCATGTGGTTGATCACACTTATGAACTCATGGAGTACACTCTTTCTATCACTTAGTGTTACTACGGTCCTTGTCATTCCCTCAAAACTGTGTCCACCCATGAAAAGTTTTCCTAAGTTAAAGTTATCACCCCTTTCTATGGATTTCGAAACTATGTTGGGCACTGTTGTGGTTGTCACAACCTCATTTTTTCCCAACTTCCTAAAGTCAAACCTAAAATTTGTCATTAAATCGGATTTTTTATTAAGTACTAAGAAAAGTATCAAATCATAGTGAAATTACGTGAATAATAGCGACGAGCAGTAGTTGAAATTTCAACAGTGATCATCGAAAAATGGGTCAAAAATGTGCAGTGTATTCTTACCTTATTTTTGAAATAATATAGATAACTTATTTAAGGGTACGTAATCAGGATTGCCTAACTTTGATTTTTCTGAATTTTTGCCACTTAAGGGCCTATTTTTTCTATGATGATTCTGCGGATATCCTAATATTTTAGACCTTAACTACTATAAGTAGTTAGTAGGTTTTTGCTTCTTCACTATAATTTATACTTTTGTAAACCATATGACGCTAGCACAGGAGACACTAACCATGCGTTTATCATCCACGACCTCACGTTGTTCTTTGTCCTTAGGCGAGGGGTTAATGCGAGATATGATTTAGGTTCAAAAGAGCAACTTCTCCTTAGCCCCATCAAATCTCTTAGGTTAGTAGAGTGACAAAAGCACCTGAGAGTTCTCTTCATTCTCTATCCTTGACCTAAAATGCTTGCCTAGCTTGAGGTAGATTAGGGTATTCCTCCACTCTCGGCTCTCCATGACCTAGAGCCTTGGTGTGGTTGCTCTCCCTTTTCTACATTTTGAAAATGGAAGCCAAGCGTGAACTATTTTGGTTCCGTTTAGAGATGCTAAAACACCCTTTGTACATCCCTAGGAGTGTTGTGGGTGTGAGGTGTTGTGAAGGCATCTATACTTGTAACCCGATGGCCTATGACCCCTGTTGGATTCCAGGAGGTTTCATAAGCTTCATGAAATGGGAAATTGTTGGATCACTATCTAGTTCTGAAACCCTTGGTGGCTTTCTACATGAAAGTTCTATCTAGTATATGTGATGGCCTCCTTCTTACATCTTCCCATCCCATCTATGCAACTTGCGAGTGGATCCACTGACATAAATTTTACCTCGCATGACTTGCCGATAAATTTCAATAGAGAACCATCTCCTCTATACATCCTTGCACAAATCAATGGAAACATTGTAATAGGTGTTCTTGTTAACCCAACGTGTCGAGTGAATGTCATTACTGAGGAGATTAAGCTAATTAACTTCCTACACAAAGGTGGGTATGACGAATCCAGGAGTACCATCCATAGACACAATGGGCTTTCCATACCTCTCATTAGCTATATCACCCTATCTGTCTTAGTTGGACCTAATTTCATAAATTTACTCTTTGACATAATCTCGAGGTTTGAACTCTTTAGGGTGAAGCTGGGCATCCCTTGATTGGTTGCTATGAATGCAGTTCCCTCGGTGGTGCATAAGTTTCTAAACTTCATCTATGAAGGTATAGTACATGAGGTCCATGACACCGGTTATAAACCAAAAATTGTGCGTGGTAGCTACTTGTTGGATTATTTTTGGCCTATGTCCATTGGTATGCTTCCTCCTAGGATGAACATCTTGTACTAAACCTACGTGAGGTACAAGAATGGGGCCATAATGCCTAAGGTGAGGTACCCTCCTCCTTATTCCATCTCACATAAGGCTTGTCTCAAGGTAGACAACGAGGCCACCTTGGCTTGGAGAAGGGAGGAAGAGAAGTGTGCTCAAGGTTCTTCTTCCTCCTCTTCCGCTATTCCACCTGTCACTTCATCTTGCCCTACTGTGGCACCATCGTCGTCTACTCCTAGGCATTTGTTGTCCAAAACCCAATGGTACTTTCTTGGTGAAAGCCTAAGCGTCTAGCATTCAAACCTCCCATCTTATTGATGGTGCCTCAACCCACTCGATACAATAAGGGGAAGGGTACCTATGGGGAGTCCTCTATGTCTCGGTCTCCATGATTGCCTATCCTCCTACCTAAAGAGTGATGTGAATGGGAAGAGGCTTTCCACTAAGGTGTTAGGAGTCAACTCCCTACACGCTATTGCTCCATCTTCCCAACCTCTCCCTCTACGTTCCCATCTAGGAGTCTCTATCCTCACTCGAAATGGCAGTGGACTTTTTGATGAAAGAGTAATCCATTCGATCTCAGCTTTTGTCCTCTAGCTCCTAAAGTCCACCGGGAACTACCTTGCACATGAGTGCAAAGCGTCCCACAGTGAGGACATAGATGCTTAGCGGGCTACCTTCACCCGAGGTGGTTTTGTCCCTACGTAATTACGCTGCTAATAGGTCCTCTCTTGTCCTATGCTTAGAGATTCCATCCAGCCTACGTTCTTGCTCTAGGCTCTTCGCTGCGGTGGCAAAGCAATCCTCACTCAAAGAGGTCGGTGTTTATTGCTCCTTCGGTTGAGTTGCCTCTCCAGATGTCCCTCCTAGACATCTCACCATTCTCAAAGCTCATGGACATGTCAAACACCTTGGTGGTGTCCACCATGGTATTCTCCTCCTCCTCTGTTCCTTCTTCCTCATCCATGGGGATCTCCCACATCCCATCCCCTCCCCTGAGAGCCCGAGGAGAAGATGGAGAGAAACCCCACTAGAAATGAGGTGGTCGAAGGGATTCACCTTCGAGAGGTGGTTTTCCTTTAGCTTGTGTCATCCTAGTGAAGAAGAGGTACCGACATCCTAAGAGTTTGTCATTCCCAAGTCTCTTGATGAGCCTAGCAGGTGATCTGAGGCACCTCCCTCCCCTCGCACTTGACCCAGGTTAACACACTTAGCACTCTTGCAGAACTACATGTTTAATTCTCTAGATGAGGTCTAGGCTTATCAATAATCTTTGTGAAATCACTAAATTTTACCCCACCCCGGCCGGGCAGAGGAAGACCTTCCAAGGGTTAGGGTTTCCCCCTCAATATTCCCACCCTTGCAAGCTTGTTCTCCCTTTCCCTTGTAATGATCTAGATTGGGAGGTCGATGACCTCTTGGTTGATGAGGACTAGGGGGAACCTCTTCTTTATCTATAGAGTAGATTGTGTGTGTGTTTGTGTTCCCCCATGCTTGTGTTATATGTTCCTGGATGACCCTTGTCACCCTTGTAGGTGCTTGGATATAGGAGTGCTTATGTGTTGTGAAACTTCCTCTATTATGTGTATTGATTTTTGAAAATTGGGGATGATGCAAAGTGTTGGGGGAATTTAGGCTTCCCTTCCATGTTGACCCAATTTTTATTTTTTATTTTTCTTCTTGTGCATTCTTCATATGGTTTGATATAGTAGGGGTTGATGACAGTTCATTAATATACTATTATACTTATCTATATTTATGAGCAGTTCTGACCTCGAAATATCAAAGGTCTCCTTGTGCTTGTTTGTAATATTATTTTTTCTAGCTTATATTTTTTTCTCTTATCTTTCATGCTTACTTTGTGATTTTGTGGTGCTCATGTGTTGTCCCTCACATGTACGACAACATTACCACAGTTACATCTTGCTATGTTCCATGAGCCACAACATCACTTTTGCATTCTTGATTTTATGTCCTTAGGATGTCACATGCCTCTACATTCAACAAACATGATCCTAAGGGGGGGATATCTTGTCACTTCAATTTTTAGAAAATGTATTAGGTTTACTTAACAAATATTTTCTTGAAAATATTTTCAGGAAAATCATTTTTTAAAAATGCGGCATTCCTTAATAGGGGACCCCTAAGCGGACTTTTTTCCTTCATCATGGGTTTGCAAAGAAATAATTTGAAAAGCCTACCTTCGAGGAGGGAGCACCTTCTCCTACGAGTGAATTTTGACCTTCCCCTTGCGAGGGGACCTTCATCCTTTTGAATTCCTTGATGAAGTGAACATCTTTCAAAATGATTCCTTGATGTTGAATTGATTTGCGAAAAATACTCTTACATTTTCAAATTGAGTGTCCCTTGAGCGGACCCATTTTCTTTTGAAGGGTTCCTGAGGGAGCCCTTGTAAAGCTCTTCCTTCAATTTTTCAATTGTCTACATGATTGCTTGCTTGCTTGTCTACTTGCATGGCTACTTTTTGTTTTCTAACATGTTTTATCTATAGATTAACATGTTGCTTTGCAAGTGCGCTTGTGAAGCTACTTTCCAATCTGACTCTACAGAGTTCCCTTATATTTGGCTTCCTTAAGGAGAGAGTACCTTAGGGGTGCCTTCTTTGCAAGTCTGAGGGCCTGTGAAGTGCTTGCATTCAGTGGGATTTGTCCATAGTTGGTCTGTGGAAATTTAGTGCACTTTGATCAACTCTATAGCTCTAAGGATCTACAGAGTTCTTTTTTCGAACCTCCTTAGGTGAGAGTACCTGTGGAGTTATTTTCCTGCCTTGTGCTTTCCAGTTTTCCAGATTTCATTTTGTTTCCTCGATGATTTAGGTATACATTTCTAAACTCTTCGATCTACTTTACCGAACATTCGTTGACATGCATGCTCACTAAAGTGGGGAGGAAATATACAAGAGTGAATTTGCACCCCTCTTGCAAATTCCCCTTTTACACCCTCTACTTTAGAAAAATCAAACCTGACTAAGACATTCCACATCACCTACCTACCTCGTATCCACTTGGCACTTGTCTCTTGTGTCAATGGGGGAATTTCTATCAGGGACGCATGTTCGACGCACAGACGTCTACACAGTGTGCTGTCATCCCTGATAGATTCTTGACTCTAGAATCCACAAAGATGTTACGTTCTCTATTGGCGATGAAGTGTAACACCTTTGTGTCTTCCAGTTGACTCGAGAATGAATCTTTCCCTCCTAAAAAATCTTCAAATGCATATCTTTCTACTTCACTTCATCTCTTTGGAAATTTTGAATCCATTCTACACACTAGCTTGATATTTTAGTATCTCTTGAGCAATTCTCTACAACTTCTTCACATCTTGTTACCTTTTTCCACCATTGGAATTGCAACTTGGTGTCCCAAGGGACTACTTCTTCATTGTTGTGGTAGCGTAGACCTTACCAAGCTTGCATCCTCCTCTACGTGCTTGAGGGCACCTCGAGTGAGAAGGTGATATTTCTTCTTGATTTGAAATGTAGCATAGTGTTTTCGTTATTATTTGGTTTCTTTCCATTAGCTTCTTTATCGCATTTTCTATTGATCTATCTAGCTATCCATGGAGGTGGAAACACCAAAGCAAGGGTTTGACTGAGGCAAACCCCTATATAGCCCCAATATTTTTCCTCTATTGGCTATGTGTAGGTACGTGCTCATGCAAAGCTTACTGGTGAACTAGATTTCTTGTGAGTTGTTCTTCATCACCCTCACTTTCATCATCTCCTATATTGTCTTGCTAGTCACTTTGTTTATTCTGTTTATTATCATTATAGTCAGTATTTTAGACCTTAACTACTAATTAGTTAGTAGGTTTTTTTCTCCTTTCACTGTACTTTACACTTTTTAACCATATGGACACTAGCACTCTAGAGAGACACCAGCGTGCCATGCTGTCATCCCTAACCTATGCTGTTGTCCTTGGGCAGAGAGTTGTCTGAGGTATAGTTTGGGTTCCAAAAACCTGCTCACTTAGCCCCATCAAATCTCCCGAGTTAGTAGAGTGACAGAAGCACTTGAGAGTGCTCTTCATTCTTTATCCTTGACCTAAAACACTTGCCTAGCTTGAGGTAGATTAGGGAAGCCCTTTGCTCTCACCTCTTCGTGACCTAGAGCCTTAGTACAGTTGGTCCCCCTCTTCTACAGATTTATATCAGTTACATTCATGCTTTACCCTAGATTGTGAAGAGACAACTCAATATGTTATACTATTTGATAAAATGAATGGGGACACGGTTGGAAATTCACAAAATAATGGTCAAGAAGTGATGGGAATATACAATGAGAAGTGGTTGTTTGCTGGTGAATTTACACACCAGAGTATCCTTTACCAAGAGAGTCTTCTTTGGGGCTACATGTTATGCCTTAATCTATAAGTGTTTGATGGGAATGTTTTCCTTTTCTACAATGGGTCATATTTCTCACAATCCATCAATGGTTTTGTGTGAATAACCTTAAGCATCCTTGGAGGTAAGATTTTTGTGCCCTATATATATTTCAATTTTTTTTTTGTTGTTAGTTTAGATGTTTTTCTACTTGTCATATTTTTGGCTTGCTTTGGATCCTTTCTTCCAATGTTGTTAACTTTGTTTCTCAATGGATATAAAAGAAATAGTCCTTTGTTGATATTCTAGGTCCCTTGCTTTTTCCTTTCTATTCCTCATCCCTAGTTAGAGCCAATTGTTACCAAAACCCTTGCCATTCCCTTAAAACCATGTCCACCCACAAATTTTTTTCCAAAGTTAAAGTTATCACCCTTTTCTATGGTTTTTGAAACTATTTCAAGCATTGTTGTGGTTGTCACACTCTCATTTTTTCTCGAATTCCTAAAGTTAAACCTAAAATTTTTCATTGAATTGGATTTTTGTAAAGTTATGAGAAAAGTATCAGAGTCTGAAAGGGTTTTTATAACCTTGGTGAGTGCCAACCAAAATAAGAAAAATATAAACATGACTAACACTATTTTGGAACTTTTGTAAGGTTTTAAAATCTTTGTTAGTTCCCGACAAGGTTTCAAAAGCCTATTTTATCTTCTATGACAAAGGATTTCTTTTTAAGATTTAATGTTTTTATTATTGTCGAAGCCCCTTTTTAGAAAGCACCCAGGTGTTTCGGATTGTGCCTAAAAGGGAGATTATGAGGTAGATGATAAGAGGGTTTTCAGAACTATTTTGAAATATGACAAGATTCCAAAAACCTTGTTGGGACCTGACATTGGTTCATTTACATGACTTTTGAAACTATCATCTTGTGTTCAAAGTTTTTATTTAGAAAAAGATAATAGTGTCGAAAGTGAAAACCATACATTATAGGACAAACATCGAATAGAACCAAAATCCATCAAAATTTACCACATTATAGAGATTAAAATGATGCATCTTAGAAAAAATAAAACACATGGAGTAGAAATAGAGAATGCCAAATTCCTCACATTATGCAAAGAAGTTAACACATAGAGACAAATATCTATATATTATATTATATCAAAAAAGGGAAATTTTTCAGTAGAATATTTTAAGCATAGAGAGTGGACATCAACATGTAGATACCTTCCACAATCTCCTGAATTTTTTCTATCTATGTGGGATAAAATAGTTTCATTAAGTTTGACTTAATGGGCAAAGGTCTCCATCACTTTCCTCTCCAATCCAACATGCAGGAGAGTAACAACTTGTTTGTCTTGCTCATTTTAGAGAGCAATGGCAATGAAAATGGAATCTCCTACTAGGCCTTCTCATGGGCACTCACTGAGACATCACAAGGTGACTTCCACACTAGCTATGTAAGCTGGTCTCACCAGTCTCTCTATAGATTTGGCACTCCATACTAGCTTCTTAGAAGTCTTGTTAATGTTATACATAAAACACTCCAGGAGTGTGGAATTAAGAAAATGGACCTATGTGAGGAAATTCCCCCCAATGATTTTCCTTATCACTATCTCATCTACATCACTCCTTATGAGGAATGCTTCCTTGAGCTATTCTACCACGAACCTTTTCACCGAACTACATTCTACACCCTCAGTAACCAAGAAATTAGTTTTGGAAGTCACATCATTAGAAGTGCTCAACATTGTGAAAATGAAGTTGAGATGTCAAGAATGAAGGAATTTCCTTCAAATTTATAGAGAAAGAGAGTGGTTATCATTTCCACAAGCTAAGCTATGAGAGATTTCTCAGTTGCAACTAATGAACAAG
>VDFB02270651.1:523314193-523340912 GCA_007258455.2 Sequoia sempervirens | reverse complement strand
TTTTGTTTCCAACTTAGGCTAATCTTGAGGTGTAGGTTGTTTTAAGTTGTTTATTAGCACTCTTTCACTTGTTGCTTGATTTCTAACGCTCTATTTTGACCTATCACAGTACCATAGGAGGAAAACTCTTATAATAATAAAAAACTTCTCTATAGCATTGAACCAATGTATGATTCAACAACAAATTATTAGGCTCAACTTCTTAACATGGAGCTCAATATCCTCCTCCTTTTAAGTAAATATATTAGCATATCATTTTAATACAAATCATCATCCAACCTTAATCTATGTACCCAAATATATTCTCAATAACCAAGTTAAAAATTGCAAGTGATTTTGGAAACCATATACCAATACTCCAAGTATGATGTTCAACTTCTCGTGGAAAAAATTCCAAAACCTAGTCTTGTGATGGTTCTCCAAACTAGTTTTAAAATAATCCTCTTACACTTCCGATGGCTATGATGATTTATCATAGCCTCATGACTAAATTGACTTCCCTATTTTTTCCTTCTTCTTTCACTCAAATATGCTTTATGACATGCATCATATACTATCAAATTTTGGTCAAGATTCATTAGAACATTTTGTAATTCTCTATAATTATGATCTTAAATTTATCATAGAATATTTTACACACTTACAATTTCATAGAAACTCTTACACATCTTACATGCTATAATGTTCTCACAATTGCTTGTACGAACATGTCATACCAAGAAATACACTTGGAATATTAATCAAGTCATAAGTAGGAAACCCTTTTCCATGAGGGCACATAAAATATTACAAATAATTAAATAATTCAAGGATTATGAATTGAATGGTGTATTACACGCCTAATCCAAACATTCTCTCATTTTTTATATGAAGTTTACAAGAGGAAAATGTTAAACTCCAAAACAATTATTAATTATCCACCTAGGTTATAACTATTTTTTACGACTCCTTTGTGTTCATGAGCTTCACATAAGAATCTACAATTTCTTGAAGAGACCATCATCCCAATAAAAAATGTCTCATCCTCCACCTTTCCTAAATAAGATAGGTAAGAACCTCTTATCAAGATAGTGCAGTAATTATCAAACAAGAAAAACATTGTATCTAACCTCAACATATTACCAAAACATAAATAAAAAAGTCAAATCTCCTCCAAAATAAGACCAAGTATGCACCATATGGTAAAATATAGTTAGGAAAATTACCACAATCATCCTCTTACATGTAACTAGGCACAACCACATGTAGACCTTTTCCTCTCAACATTCTCTAACCCAATGTACAAATGGTGTATCTATATATGCATTATTCTAAGTTGAAGGTTATCATCTTCCTTGGAAACAAAAATAGTGATGTCTAGAAAAGATAAATAACCTTGATATTGTAGTATGATAAAAATTAGCCAGTAGGGACATGTATGCCTACTGGAACTCCTAGTGCACATGTGATGTATATTCTAGTGTTGAAAAAAATACAACAAAATTTCAACTACACTCACATGAGGGGTATGGCTCATGTCATCACAATTAGAGTTAAAGAAAACACACAATGATTAACATAAATACTAACTCTGATTGCTAATCTCCTCAACTATCCTAGGTTTTCCACACCATAAAGGATAGATATTAAATAGTTCAAATTTTGTAACTAAAAATTAATGAATCATGGTAGCAATAAATAACCACAAACATGGTGATTAGAATAACTCAACAAAAATCCCAACTCTAGTTTCATATGAAATCAAACCTTATTGGAAGAAGCAACACTCCATAGAGATAATTTAGCATACAAACCATACCACATACCGTGTCCTTCCAGCAACACCAACAATTTCCTAAGCCATGATAAGTAAGACCTTTACCTCCAAACCCCAAATAATTTTTTTTTTAAATTCTAACTATTCAACCCCAAGGTCAAACACAACAATTTAATAAATCAATAAATCAAAAAGGACATGTAAGATTCTCAACTAAAGGAAGATCAAATTAATTACCATTCCCTTCACCAAGAAATATATCTCAAACTATCCCTTGCAATCCTAAAAAAAAACCTCATAAACACACTTATGTATATGAAAGAAAAAGTAGAAAGAAACTATGCCATGTATTCATAAAATAATCCTTCTATAAATAGAATCCATAGCTAAAAACTTAATTCCATGAGAAGGAAAATCACATAGAATCTAGAATACATTTGATTAACCATGTGGGACATACCTATTAGATGATTCTATGTCAAGTATACTAAGAGTGGGGTATAATATTGCTTTTATTGAGATACACCAAGTCATAGTTGAATCTCTCAAAATAATCACATCATGAGGTTGGTGCTAAACTCGCATCAAGATATATTTGAAGGCCCCCCCAATCTTCTCATTGAAATTTCATCAAAGATTCATGGTCCCACACTCAATCTTTGAACTGGATATATCCTTACCTACAAGTGACCCAAATTACTTCTACAAGAATTTCATGAGAATCTGAAAGCACTAAAACATGAATCATAGGTACTCCATCCATGCCACTCTATATTTTCTATACAACACCAATGCACCATAATAGTTGAGGGGCCAAAAACCAAAATCCACACCTCCATGATATCAAAAGTCTACAAAAAAACCTTGATGCAATAAGACACCATCAACACCATGAAGATGTATGGGTAGAAACATCCTACACCCAAGTTATCCATTTAACTTACAAGTACAAATAAGCCATAAAATTACAAAAATCATGTACAACATAGATTCACCAAGAAATGTAGCCCAAAAATAGCTAACTTAACTCCATATTAGTAACAAATAAATTAAGAACAACCAAAGACAAAATGTAGAATCTCTATTACACTTTTATTAGATCCAAAATGTTGAGAATCCATAACTTGAAACAACTATTGGTCTAAGAGCCCAACAAGAACAACTATAGAAGTGTTGAGTGACTAATCATGTACCATTAGTTCCACATTAAGATCACAAGCTAAGAAAGAGAGAATGATATGTAGACTAAAGAAATAAGGTGGCAAGGTGGTGGTTTAATAATAAAGATTGACAATGAACCTCATGCAATTCACAGGAAACAAGATGATTGCACAATAAAAATGTATAATTGATTCAAATGGTGTCAAGAAGAAGATAGATTAAATTGTGATTGATTCAAATGGTACAAAGAAGAAGATAGATTAGGGATGGTAATGAAGGTAATATTTCTCATAAAAATTGCAATTAGAAGATATGGAACAATGTGTTTGATAATTATAGTTGATTTTCAAACTTGCTAAATTTTGGTTGATAGATTGATCTTTTTGAAGATTAACTTATCATGACTCCATATTTCCTAAAATAAATATGAATCAGAAAAAAAAAGTTGTAGATATCACCATTTCATTGGTGATCTTCCTCTGAATTTTGATTGAGGTACAACTCCCTCATAAGATATAAATTTTTATTTTTCAAATTTAAAAAGGTGGCTATACTTTTAACCAAAAAGTAGCAAAGGTAGACTAACACTTCCTCATAATTGTGATGCAAATTTGATTGAAATCAACTTCCAAAACATCAACTGGAACTTAAAAGATAAATCTTACCAACACTGCAAGTCAAAGATTGAGATACCAACAACAAGTGGATAGATTAGATAGACCTCAATTTCACCCTTTTCTAAAGAAAGATGAATGTAACATAAGAGAATATAGCGTCCATGAAGAGAATTAATATTCTAGCATCTATCAAAACTCAAAGGCTCATCCATAAATACTAAGTATTATACTCGAATTCATATGCACAAAGATAAAGAACTTCAAAAATAAGTAAAATTGCAAAGTTGATCCTTCTTTTGATTGGTTTTCACTCCTGCATCAAAGTGCAATGGGGATTAAAATTTTGGACCCTTCAAATATCCTCAGATAGCATATATTTATAATTTTACAACATAATTATCACCCACCTCTCAAAAACTAATTCTTTTTAAAGAATTGTAACCGTCATTCTTCCAAACAAGAAATTCATAAATCATTATTCAATTATTTCTTAAAGTAAAGCCTTATGATCATTTATGACTATTTTTAGAATGTCATAATTAGGTGACAACAATTTTATTTTGACGAGCTAATGCATCGTGTCGCTCCTTGAATGCAAGCCTCATGGCGTTTTGTATGTGTAAAAAACCTCCAATTTTTGAATTTTGCATTTAATTACATATCCATTGGTGATCATAGGCATGTGATCAGATTTAATTAAGAGGTTATACCCAACACTAATTCGAAGCAAGTTGGTGGCATCCTTGTTCATTAGTTGCAACTGAGAAATCTCTCATAGCTTAGCTTGTGAAAATGATAACCACTCTCTTTCTCTATGAATTTGAAGGAAATTACTTCATTCTTGGCATCTCAACTTCATTTTCACAATATCGATCACTTCCAATGATGTGACTTCCAAAAGTGATTTCTTGGTTATTGAGGGTCTAGAATGTAGTTCAGTGAAAAGGTTCGTGGTCGACAAGCTCAAGGAAGCATTCCTGATAATGAGTGATGTAGATGAGATAGTGATAAGGAAAATCATTGGGGGAATTTCCTCACATAGGTCCATGTTCATAATTCCACACTCCTAGAGTGTTTTATGTATAACATTAACAAGACTTCTAAGAAGATAGTATGGGGTGCCAAATCTATAGAGATACTAGAGAGACAAGCTTACATAGCTAGTGTGGAAGTCGCCTTTTGATGTCTCAGTGAGTACCCATGAGAAGGCCTATTAGGAGATGCCATTTTCATTGCCACTGATCTCCAAAATGAGCAAGAAAAACAAGTTGTTACTCTCCTGCATGCTGGATTGGAGAGGAATGTGATGGAGACCTTTTCCCATTAAGTCAAATTTAATGAAACTATTTTATCCCACATAGATAGAAATAATTCAGGAGGTTGTGGAAGGTATCTACATCCTGATGTTCACTCTCTATGCTTAAAATATTCTAATGAAAATTGCCCTTTTTTGATATAATATAATATATAGACATTTGTCTCTAGGTATGTGTAGGATCATCATGGAAAAAATAGGCCCTTAAGTGGCAAAAAAATCAAAAAAAATAGTATCTATTGCAAATTGAATTTAGTTTCTAAAATACTAGGTTTATTTAAAATAAAATAAAAATCTATTTGGTTAAAATTTGAAATTCTCAAAGGCAAAGAGTAATTTCTAAATTTTACAAAAATAAGAAGTAGGTGTTTGTCTAACCACCCCAACTCACAATAAAATGATATTATTTTTTTATAAGATTTTACATATAAGTAGAGGACTCATGTCCAGATGTGATGCATATTTTTGTATTTTTTCTAAGTAAATAATTAATTATGATTTTTTTATTACAAATTTTAAAAACTATAGAAACTCGTATGTCTGACCATCTTAACTTGGTCAAAACTTCATGAAATTCATTTTTTTTTTTTTAATCCTATAATATGCAAAGCATATACTATGATGCGTGTTTTGGATTCAAAAAATGTGATACTATTTGAAAGCTATAGATGTTTTTCAACCAGCCTATCAATCAGGATTTTAGTCATAATTCAAATAGAAAATTAATAATAATTATTTATTAAAGTCAAAGTAACGTATAATTTATATTGGTGGAAAGCTGAGAAACTCATTAAAAACCATTTTCGTTTCATCAATTTTGGATAAGAAAAAATTCGTCAACCACATACCCTACAAATATCCATCATATCGCCACTTTTTGGCCCATCACGATCCTGCACATACCCCTCTATGTGTTAACTTCTTTGCATAATGTGAGGAATTTATAATTCTCTATTTCTGCTCCATGTGTTTTATTTTTTCTAAGATGCATCATTTTAATCTCTATAATGTGGTAAATTTTGATGGATTTTGGTTTTATTTGATGTTTTTCCTATAATGTATGGTTTTCACTTTCAACACTGTTGTCTTTTTCTAAATAAAAACTTTGAACACAAGATGATAGTTTCAAAAGTCATGTAAATGAATGAATGTCAGGTCCCAACGAGGTGTTTAGAATCCTGTCATATTTTGACATAGTTCTAAAAACCCTCTTATCATCTACCTCACAATCTCCCTTTTAGGCACAATCTGAAACACCTGGGTGATTTCTAAAAAGGGGCTTCAACAATAATAAAAACATTAAATCTTAAAAAGAAATCCTCTGTCATAGAAGATAAAATTAGTTTTTGAAACCTTGTTGGGAACTAACAAAGATTTTAAAACCTTACAAAAGTTCCAAAATAGTGCTAGTCATGTTTATATTTTTCTTCTTTTGGTCAACACTCACCAAGGTTATAAAAACCCTTTCAGACTCTAACACTTTTCTTAGAACTTCAAAAAAATCCAATTCAATGAAAAATTTTAGGTTTAACTTTAGGAAGTCGAGAAAAAATGAGTGTGACAACCACAACAATGCTTGAAATAGTTTCAAAAACCATAGAAAAGGGTGATAACTTTAACTTTGGAAAAAAATTTGTGGGTGGACAATATTTTAAGGGAATGACAAGGGTTTTGGTAACAATTGGCTCTAACTAGGGATGAGGAATAGAAAGGACAAAGCAAGGGACCTAGAATATCAACAGAGGACTATTACTTTTATATCCATCGAGAAACAAAGTTAACAACATTGGAAGAAAGGATCCAAAGCAAGCAGAAACATCTAAACTAACAACACGAAAAAAAATTGAAATATATATAGGGCACATAAATCCTACCTCCAAGGATGCTTAAGGTTATTCACACAAAACCATTGATGGATTGTGAGAAATATGACCCATTGTAGAAAAGGAAAGCATTCCCATAAAACACTTATAGATTAAGGCATAACATGTAGCCCCAAAGAAGGCTCTCTTGGTAAAGGATACTCTGGTGTGTAAATTCACCAACAAACAACCACTTCTTATTGTATATTCCCATCACTTCTTGAACATTATTTTGTGAATTTCCAACTGTTTCCCCATTCATTTTATCAAATAGTATAACATCTCGAGTTGTCTCTTCACAATCTAGGGTAAAGCATGAATGTAACTGATATAAATTTGTAGAAGAGGGGGACCAACTACACTAAGGCTCTAGGTCATGAAGAGTTGAGAGCAGAGGGCTGCCCTAATCTACCTCAAGCTAGGCAAGTGTTTTAGCTCAAGGATAAAGAATGAAGAGCACTCTCAAGTTCTTTTGTCACTCTACTAACTAGGGAGACTTGATGGGGCTAAGTGAGAAAGTTTTTGGAACCTGAACCGTACCTCATACAACTCTCTGCCTGAGCACAACAGTGTAGGTCAGGCACGACAACATGGCGCGCTGGTGTCTCTCTAGGGTGCTAGCATCCATATGGTGAAAAAGTGTAAAGTACAGTGAAAGGAGAAAAAAACCTACTAACTAATTAGTAGTTAAGGTCTAAATTACTAACTAGAATGATAATAAACATAATAAACAAAGTGACTAGCAAGATGATATAGGAGATGATGAAAGTGAGGGCGATGAAGAACAACTCACGAGAAATCTAGTGCACTAGCAAGCTTTGCATGAGCATGTACCTACACATAACCATTAGAGGAAAAATATTGTGGCTATATAGGGGTTTGACTCAGTCAAACCCTTTCATTGGTGTTTCCACCTCCATGGATAGCCAAATAGATCAATAGAAAATGTGATAAAGAAGCTAATGGAAAGAAACCAAATAATAATGAAAACACTATGCTACGTAAATCAAGAAGCAATATCACCTTCTCACTCGAGGTTCCCTCAAGCATGTAGAGGAGGATGCAAGCTTGGTAAGGTCTACACTACCACAACAATGAATAAGTAGTCCTTTGGGACACCAAGTTGCAATTCCAATGGTGGAAAAAGTGTAGCAAGATGTGAAGAAGTTGTAGAGAATTGCTCAAGAGATACTAAAATATCAAGTTGATTTGTAGAATGGAGTCAAAATTTCCAAAGAGATGAAGTGAAGTAAAAAGATGTGCATTTGAAGATTTTTTAGGAGGGAAAGACTCATTCTCGGGCTGACTGGAAGGCACAAAGGCATTACGCTTCATCACCAATGGAGAACGTAACGTCTTTGTGGATTCTAGAGTCAAGAATCTATCAGGGACGACAACACACTATGTAGACATTTTTGCATCGAACGTGCATCCCTAATAGAAATTCCCCCACCGACACAAGAGACAAGTGCCAAGTGGATATGAGGCAGATAGGTGATGTGAAATTTCTTAGTCAGGTTTGATTTTTCTAAAGTAGAGGGTGTAAAAGGGGAATTTACAAGAGGGGTGAAAATTCACTTCTATATATTTCCCCCACTTTAGCAAGCATGTGTGTCAACAAATGTTCAATAAAGTAGATTGAAGTGTTTAGAAATGTATACCTAAAACGTTGAGGAAGCAAACCGCAATTTGGAAAACTAGAAAGCACATGGCAAGAAAATAACTCCATAGGTAGTCTCTCTTAAGGAGGTTTGAAAAAAGGACTCTGTAGATCCTCAGAGCTATAGAGTTGATCAAAGTGCACTAAAGGCCCACAAACCAACTATGGACAAATCCTACTGAATTCAAGTGCTTCACAGGCTCTCAAACTTGCAAAGAAGGCACCCCCGAGGTACTCTCTCCTTAAGGAAGCCAAATATAAGGGAACTCAGTAGAGTCAGATTGGAAAGTAGCTTCAAAGGCGCACCTGCAAAGCAACATCTTAATCTGTAGATAAAACATGTTAGAAAACAAAAATTAGCCATGTAGGTAGACAAGCAAGCAAGCAATCATGTAGACAGTTAAAAAATTGAAGGAAGATCTTTCAAAGGGCTCCCTTAGGAACCCTTCAAAAGAAAATGGGTCTGCTCAAGGGACACTCAATTTGAAAATGTAAGAGTATTTTTCGCAAATCAATTCAACATCAAGGAATCATGTTGAAATATGTTCACTTCATCAAGGAATTCAAAAGGAAGAAGGTCCCCTCACAAGGGGAAGGTCAAACTTCTCCTATAGGAGAAGGTGCTCCCTCCTCGAAGGAAGGCTTTTCAAATTCTTTCTTTGTAAACCCATGATGAAGGAGAAAAGTCTGGTAGGGTTCCTTATTGAGGAATGTGATTTTTAGAAAATCATTTGAAAATATTTTCAAGAAAATATTTGTTGGCAACTGAATGCATTTTCTAAAAATCAAAGTTGACATGATAGCCCCCCCTTAGGATGGTGCATGCTAAGCTCAGAGGCACATAGCATCCTGAGGAGAGAAAAGAAAGAATGCAAAAGTGATGTTGTGGCCTACAGAACATAGGGAGATGTAACCATGGTAATTTTGTCACACACACACGAGGGACAACACATAAGCACCACAACATCATGAAACAAGCACGAAAGATAAGAGAGAAAAAATATAAGTCAAAAAAAAATATTACGAACAAGGGGCACAAGAGCGATCTAATATTTCAAGGTCGGAACTACTCATAAATATAGATAAATAATTATAATACTATATTAATGAACTTTCATCAACCCCCTACTATATCAGACCATATGAAGAATACACGAGAATACAACTTGTAAAAATAAAAAATTGGGTCAACATGGAAGGGATGCCTAAATGCCCCTAACACTTTGCATCATCCCCAATTGTCAAAAATAAATACACATAACAGAGGAAGTTTCACAACACATAAGCACTCCTATATCCAAGCACCTACAGGGGTGACAAGGGTCATCCAGGAACATATAACACAAGCATGGGGGAACACAAACACACACACAATCTATTCTATAGATAAAGAAGAGGCACCCCCTAGTCCTCATCAACCAAGAGGTCATCGACCTCCCAATCTAGATTATTACAAGGGAAAGGAGAATGATCCTGCAAGGGAAGAATATTGAAGGGGGAACCCTTTGACCCCCCTGCAACAAGAGCCAAGAAAGGAGACCCCTCAAGGTCTTCTCTGCTCAGTTTTAGT
Organism: Sequoia sempervirens; assembly: GCA_007258455.2. Taxonomy (NCBI): domain Eukaryota; kingdom Viridiplantae; phylum Streptophyta; class Pinopsida; order Cupressales; family Cupressaceae; genus Sequoia; species Sequoia sempervirens. The sequence goes on along the minus strand of VDFB02270651.1, from coordinate 523,330,971 downwards.
GGGGTAAAATTCAGCAATTTTGCAAAGATTGTTGATAAGGTTAGGACCTCGTCTAGAGAATTAAACATGAAATTCACAAGAGTGCCATGTGTTAACTCAAAAGGAGAGGGAGGAGGTGCCCAAGATTCACTTCTAGGCTCACTAAGAGACTCGGGAGCAATGACAAACTTTGGGGATGTCGAGACTTTCTTCTTCACTAGGACAACACAAACCAATGCAAAACCACCCTCTAAAGAAGGTGAAGCTCTCTTTTGACCACCATTTCTAGCAGGGTTTTCCTCCATCTTCTACTTTGTAGGACGATGTGAGATCCCCATGGATGAGGCAAAAGGAATGAAGGAGGAGGAGAAAACTACAACAAACACCACCAAGGTGTTTGACATGTCCATAGGCTTTAAAATTGGTGGAATATCTAGGAGGGACATCAGGAGAGGTAGCTCAACTGAAGGAGCAATAAACACATGCACCTTCTTCAAGTGAGGATTGTTTACACTCATAGCAGGAGTTGGGAGCAGAACGGAGGTTGATGGAATTGAAGCAAAGGGGACAAGAGAGGAGGATATAGCAAAATATTTCAGGAAAAAAACCTCTAACTCCCCTTCCTTCCTCTATAAGGTGGCCTACTAAGCGGCCATATCCTTTCATCGACACTTGCACTCATGCACAAGGTGGTTCCTGCAACTTCGGGATCTAGAGGCCGAAAGCTAAGATGGAATGTATGACTCTTGCTCAGCCATCAGAGTGTCCATCAAACCCATTTCGAGCGAGGGTAGAGACTCCTAGATGGGAACAGGAGGGAGGGGTTGGGAAGATGGAGCAATAGTGGGGGGAGTTGACTCTAATACCTTAGCAACAAGCCTCTTTCCATTCACTGCCTTAGGGGTAGGAGTGGTAGGAAGTCATGGAGGCCGAAACATAGAGGACTCCCCAAAGGTACCCTTCCCCTTACTATATCGAGTGGGCCAAGGAACTGTCAATAAGATGGGAGGTTTGAAGAATAGACACTTAGGCTTTTTCCAAGTGGGTGCCATTGGGTTTTGTACAACAAACACCTAGGAGTAGATGACAATGGCACCATAGCAAGGCGAGATGAAGTGAGAAGTGGAATAGTGGAAGAGGAGAAAGAAAAACCTTGAGCATGCTTCTCTTCTTCCCTTCTCTGAGCCAAGGTTCCCTCGTTGTCTACCTTGATACAAGCCCTATGCGAGATGGCATAAGGAGGAGGGTACCTCACCTTAGGCGTTATTCCCTCATTCTTGTACCTCACATAGGTTGGGTACAAGAGGTTCATCCTAGGAGGAAGCATACCAATGGACACAGGCTAAAAATGATCCAACGAGTAGCTACCACGCACAATTGGTGGTTTATAACCAGTGTTGTGGACCACATGTACTATAATTTCATGGATGAATTTTAGAAACTTATGCACCATCGAGGGAACTACATTCATAGCGACCAACCAAGGGATACCCAGTTTCACCCTAAAGAGTTCAAACCCCAGGAATATGTCAAATAGTAAATTTATGAATTTAGGTCCAACTAAGACAGACAGGGTGATGCAGCCAATGAGAGGTATGGAAATCCCATCGTGTCTATGGATGGTACTCCTGGATTCATCATACCCATCTTTGTGTAAGAAGTTAATTAGCTTAATCTCCTCAGTGATGACATTCACTCGACACATTGGGTTAACAAGAACACCTATTACAGTGTTTCCATTGATTCTTCCAGGAATGTATAGAGGAGATGGTTCTCTATTGAAATTTATCGGCAAGTCAAAAGCTATGCCAGGGGATCCACTCGCAGGTTACACAGATGGGATGGGCAGATGTAAGAAGGAGGCCATCACATATACTAGATAGAACTTTCATAGACCCCCCAATGGTTTCACAACTAGATAGTGATCCAATTAATGTTTCATTCTGCAAAGCTTACAGAACCTTCCAACTATGCCACTAGGGGTCATAGGTCAAGTTGCAATTCTAGATTCCTCACAACACTCACACCCACAATACTCCTAGGATACGAGGAAAGGGTCTTTCAACATTTCTAAACGAAACCAAAATGGTTCACATTGGGTAACACCAAAATGTAGAAGAGGGGGACCAACCATACCAAGGCTTTAGGTCATAGAGAGTCGAGAGTGGAGGGATGCACTAATCTATGTCAAGCTAGGAAAGTGTTTTAGGTCAAGGATAAAGAATGAAAAGCACTCTCAAGTGCTTTCTTCACTCTACTAACCTGGGAGATTTGATGGGGCTAAGTAAGTTTTTGGAACCTAAACTATACCTCAGACAACTCTCTGCCAAAGGATAGTAGTGTAGGTTAGGGACGACAACGCGGCATGCTAGTGTCTCTCTGGGGTGCTAGCATCTGTACAGTCAAAAAGTATAAATTACAATGAAAGACGCAAAAAGCCTACTAACTACGTAGCAATTAAGGTATAAAATATTAACTAGAATGATAATAAACAAAATAAACAAAGTGACTAGCAAGATGATATAGGAGATGATGAAAGTGAGGTTAATGAAGAACAACTCACAAGAAATCCAATTTTCTAGCAAGCTCTGCATGAAAACGTACCTACATACAGCCAAGAGAGAAAAATGTTAGGGCTATATAGGGGTTTTCCTCAATCAAACCCCCGCTTTGGTGTTTCTACCTCCATGGACAACTAGATAGATCAATAGAAAATGTGATAAAGAAGTTAATGGAAAGAAATCAAATAATAACAAAAACACTATGCTATGTAAATCAAGAAGCAATATCACCTTCTCAATTGAGGTTCCCTCAAGCACATAGAGGAGGATGCAAGCTTGGTAAGGTCTATGTTGCCACAACAACAAAGAATTAGTCCCTTAGGACACCAAGTTGCAATTCCAATGGTGGAAAAAGTGTAGCAAGATGTGAAGATGTAGAGAATTTCTCAAGAGATACTAAAAGATCAAGTTGGTGTGTATAATGGAGTCAAATTTTCCAAAGAGATGAAGTGAAGTAGAAATATATGTATTTGAAGATGTTTCAAAAGGGAAAGATTCATTATTGGGTTGACTAGAAGGTGCAAAGGCATTACGCTTCATCGCTAATGGAGAACGTAATGTCTTTGTGGATTATAGAGGTAGGAATTTGTTAGGGACGATAGTGCACCATGCAAATGTCTATGCATTGTGCACGTGTCCTCGATAGAAATTCCCCCACCGACACAAGAGACAAGCACCAAGTGGATGTGAGGCAGGTAGGTGATGTGGAATTTCTTAGTTGGGTTTGATTTTTCTAAAGTAGAGGCTGTAAAAGGGGAATTTGCAAGAGGGGTGCAAATTCACTTCTATAAAAAATCTTGACTAGGATCAATTTGTGATTGAAAGGTGTAAAATTCACTATTGCCTCTAGCCAATGTGAGCACATTACATCCTGAAATCATCTCCACAAGTTCTCCAAAAAATTTCTCAACAATTTTATTATTCCTCATTGATATATGCTCTGAGTTATCATTTTCTTCTATTTCCTGAAAGGAAGATGTAATGTCTTCACGTAAAAACCCACCATTAGAGATTCCCAAATCTTGAATTGGAAAATGAGAAAAATCATCTTCATGTGTTCCTTCTTCTATCTATGATTTGACCTCTTTCCCAAGCTCTTCATTACATTTCTTAGTAACACCACCAAGTGTCATATCATTACAATAAGTGGGAATAAATATCTCCAAGTCATCCAATTCAAAATCATAGAGTTCAAATAAAGGATTGTGTTTGACTTCGAAAACCTCACCAAGAATTCCTTGCAAGAATAAGGCATTAAAACTGCTTGACAACTTCACATGACTTTCATTTCCAAACCCTTCTAATTGCTCATAAGCCCCAACTACTGCTATGATGTCCTTGATTGATTCATCAACATCTTCAAAGGTGAACAATTCAAACTCCAAGAACGTAGATGGGACTTGGGCTATATACTCGGATGATTACATGGAAATACCACTTACTAAGATGGAGGATACTAATGTGGCACTAGATACTATGAGAGAAGCATAATATTCTTCATCACTCAAACTGTTAGAATCTTCTTCTCCTTCTACATAATATCTTTCATGTATTTCATCCTCCCCTTTGACACTATATTTGGTTGAGAAATTCTCTTGGCATAATACGATGAGATTAGGACATTCATCCATACAAGCTATAAATTTAACTTCTCTTGATTGTTTGTGACAGTCCTCTAGAGTTAATTTTTCATTCAAATGATAATGTCCTAATTTGGCATTGGCTGAAATATCCAAACAAAAGAAAATCATCCTCTATTTTATAGCTTCCTATTTTGTTGCTTCAAAGTCACATACCCTTTTTTGCTTCAGATGAAATTGGACTTCTAGATGGAGTGCAGCTATGAAAATAATTAATAAATTTGTTTGGTTAGGCTTGTCAACATGAGGAATCTATTTTAGAAGTTGAGTTAATTGGTCGATGAAATCTCTCATACATTCACGCTCTTATTTTCAAATTTTGAAAAGGTAAGATAATAGAGCACTTCTATTGATGATTGGTCACAAAGAACTTATCTCTCAATATGTCCCAATTTGTGATGCACCTGTCTACTAAATATTGAAACCAACATGTTGTTTTTCCAATGACATATTCAACAAACAACCACACAAACACATCCTCTTCACAAATGCCTAAAATCCCACATGCAAAAGTGAAAGCTTGAATGTGATTTTTTGGGTCTTGTGCACCTTCTCTAGTAAGTTTTGGGAAATGATTTATGGATCTCATGAGTAAGATTGTGTGCTAGGATAAGACCAAAGGCCCAAAATGAGTTCCCCATGATTGAGGTGCAATGGTCGCCATAGTTTTAGAATAGAATGTTTCAAAGGAAAATTTTGAAATAACTTTCAATATACATAGTCACCAACTCCCATATAGAGGAAGTAACTTCTTTCTCTTTGAATCTTCTTCCCATCTTTAGACTTCTTCATGAATTAATTTCTAGGTAGTGCATTTCAGTCTTGTTGTGGATTTAGCTAATGATCTTGGTTTGGCTAAGGGAAATGGTTTGTTGTGACTATTACTCTAGGAAATATCTCTATATCTCTCTCAGAAACCACCATTGGAGTTGTGCAAATTCCTCCTCTTCTTCTAGAACAAGGTTTACTCTCATATACTCTACAACATTCATTTTATGTATCCAGGATAAGGTATTTAGTTGAGATATGATGCCTTCTTTCTCCACATGAACCCAATCAAGGTCTTGTTGAAGCAGAGGGAAGGAATTCTCATGTGACAAAACCATATTTTCTCATGAATAAGGCAACTGTTTCAACTTATTTCGAATTTCCCCGGTGGAGTCACCAAAAATTTGTTGGTTGACATATTGATCCTTTGTAAGATTAACTTAGTATGACTCCATATTACCCAAAATAAAGACAAATCAGTAAAAATATTGGTGATCTTCCTCTAAAATTTGATTGAGGTATAGCTCCCTCATAAGCTATATATATTTTTCTTTTAGATTTTAAAAAGCGGGTACATACTTTTAAGTAGAAAGTAGTAAAGGAAGACTAACTCTTTCTCATGGTCATGATGAAAATTTGATTGAAATCAACTTCAAAAATATCAACTAAAACTTAAAATATAAATGTTACCAACACTACAAGTCAAAGATTGAGATACCAACAACGAGTGGGCAGATTAGACAAGCCTCAATTTTACCCCTTTCTAAAGAAAGATGAATATAACACAAGACAATATAGCATCCACAAAGAGAAGTAATATTCTAGCATCTATTAAAGCTCAAAGACGCATCCATAAATACTAAGTATTACATTCAAATTCATATGCACAAAAGTAAAGAACTTCTTGAAAAATAAATAAAATTGCAAAATTGATCATTCTTTTGATCAATTCTCACTCTTGCATCAAAGTACAATCAAGATTAAAAATTTGGACCCTTCAAATGTCCTTAGATAGCATATTTATAGTTTTATTACATAATTGTCACCCAAATCTTGAAAACTAGTTCTTTTTGAAGAATTGTAACCATTATTCTTCTAAATGGAAACTTCATAAATCATTACTCAATTCTTTCTTAGTTGAGCTTTATGAGCATTTATTACTATTTTTAGAATTTCATAATTACATCGCGTATATCACTTTTTTGATGGGCTAGTGCATCACCACTCTTTGTATGCAAGCCTCATGGCTTTTTGCACGTGTGAAAAACCTACAATTTCTGAATTTTGCATTTAATTACATATCCATTGGTGATCATAGGAATGTGAGTAGGTTTAATTAAGAGGTTCTACCCCAGCACTAAATCTTATTCAACCAAAAATACCATAATCCCATCACATCATTTGTTGTGTTCATTTAATTCAAAGCAAGTTGGTAGCATCCTTGTTCATTAGTTACAACTAAGAAATATATCATGGCTTAGCTTGTGGATATGACATCCACTCTCATTCTCTATAAATTTGAAGGAAATTCCTTCATTCTTCACATCTCAACTTCATTTTCACAATGTCGACCACTTCTAGTGATGCGACTTCCAAAAATGATTTCTTTTTTATTAAGGGTGTAGAATGCAGTTCGGTGAAAATGTTGGTGGAAAACCAGCAAGGAAGTGTTCCTCATAAGGAGTGATGTAGAGGAGGGAGTGATAAGGAAAAAATTTGGGGAGAATTTCCTCGCACAGGTCCATGTTCATAATGCCACACTCCTGGAGTGTTTTTCATTTAACATTATCAAGACTTCGAGGAAGCTAAGATGGGGTGCCAAAGTTGTAGAGAGACTAGTGAGACCAACTTACATAGCTAGTGTGGAAGCTTCCTTGAGATGTCTCAATGAATACCCACGAGAAGGCCTAGTGGGAGATGCCATTTACATTGTTGATGCTCTCTGGAATGAGCAAGCCAAACAAGTTGTTACTCTCATGCGTGCTAGACTAGAGAGGAATGTGATGGAGACATTCACCCACTATGTCAAATTTAATGAAAATTTGTTTTATCCTACATAGATAGAGAGATTTCAAGAAATTGTGGAATGTATTCATATCCTGATGTTCACTCTTTGTGCTTAAAATATTGTACTAAAAATTGCTCCTTTTTATATAATATAATATATAAACATTTGTTTCCATGCTTTAACTACTATGCATAATGTGATGAATTTGGAATTCTTTGTTTATAATCCATGTGTTTTATTCTTGTTGAGATGCATCATCTTCATCTCTATAATGTGGTAAATTTTGATGGCTTTAGTTCTATTCAATGTTTGTCCTATAATGTATGGTTTTCTCTTTCAACACTATTGTCTTTCACTAAATAAAAACTTTGAATGCAAGATGATGGTTTCAAAAGTCATGTAGATGAACCAGTGTCAGGTCTTAGCAAGGTTTTTGGAATGCCATTGAAGTCTAACACAGTTCTAAAACCCCTCTTATTGTCCACTTCACAATCTCCCTTTTAGGCATGATCTGAAACACTTAGGTGTTTTCTGAAAAGGGGCTTTGACAATAATAAAAATGTTGAATCTTTAAAAGAAATAATCTACCGTCAAAGATAAAATAGGTTTTTGAAACCCTATCAGGAAGCGACAAATGTTTCAAAACCTTGCAAAAGTTTTGAAATAGTGTTAGTCTTGTTTATCTTTCTCTTCTTTTGGTCGACGCTCACCAAGGTTATGAAAACCCTTTCAGACTCTAACACTTTTCTTAGTGCTTTATAAAAAATCTGATTTAATGACAAATTTTAGGTTTGACTTTAGGGAGTTGGGCAACATGAGGTTGCGACAACCACAACAGTTCCCAAGGTTATGAAAACCCTTTTGCAAAAATGAGGTTGCGACAACCACAACAGTGCCCAACATAGTTTCGAAATCCATAGAAAGGGGTGATAACTTTAACTTAGGAAAACTTTTCATAGGTGGACGCAGTTTTGAGGGAATGACAAGGGTCGCAGTAACACTAAGCAATAGAAAGAGAGTACTACATGAGTTCATAAGTGTGGTCAACCACATGGGGTTTATAGGTCCACAATCGAGGAAAGGAGGATGGAGGGTAGAAGATAATGTTGGTCATGGCATATAATGTGAAACTTCTTCCTCCATTGTCTAATCGAGTGATTCTTAGGACTAACGAAGCTGAGTGTAAAATCATTTCAGCTTAAACAACACACTCTAAAATTTGACTTACTTAAATAGATAGGTCCTACTTGATATGATTTTAAAATAATCATCTAAACAAATCAAAACTTAAAATATATTATTTAAATCTAACATATAAAATCCATCACATATAAAAGTAACATCACTTCGCTTGGAACTAAATATAAAGTTGAACCAAACATAGCATTTCTTTTAAGCTGACTCTAACTAAAAAGTAAGTAGTGGTAATTAACTATAGTGTCGTCGTCATTGCAGAGATGCATGGATTTATCCCGAATTTGGTGGGAGAGTAACTTCTTCATATTCTTTTATTCTTCCAAGACTTATGATAGCAGTTCCCTAACCAAACCACTTGTTGTTGCGCTGTGTGTCACTGTCTTCTCAGATGGATTCCCTAACTGCTAGCAATTACCTTGTATAGCTTATGCTTCAATGTGGCTTGTGTGTCGTTAAAGTTCACGTGCATTGTCGTGGTGCATGATTCATAGATGGTACACAATATTGTTCATGTAGTATAAAATTCAAACTGTGGTAATTACACTATAGAAAAAAAGCTTTGCAACGGGTACATCAACCATTCGTAGATGTGCTTTCTTAGTGGGAAAAGCTTTACAATGGGAATCATCGATATTGTAGATGCATTTTCATAGTGGAATAGTTGTGTTTTCATAATGGAAAAAATTTCAATACAGACATCAATGGTTTATATATGTGATTTTATAATGGAAGTGGAAAAAGTTTTGTAATTAACATTGATTGAAGAAAATATTAAGATGTATTTTATGATGAAAAAGCTTTGCAATGGACACTTCAATTATTCATAGATGTGTTTTTATTAGGTAAAGATTTGCAATGGATACATGAATGCATTTTTATAGTGGGAAAATATTTGTAATAGGTATTGTAAATGTATTTTCATTGTAGGAAAATGTTTATAATGGGTATATCAATAATTCATAAATACATTTTCATAGTGGGAAAGTTTTGAAATAGGTGTCATAGATGCATTCTTATTATGAGAAAAACTTTATAATTTGTATATTAATGATTCATATATACATTCTTATAGTGGGAAGCCTTGTAGTGTGCATTATAGACGTGTTTCTATAATAGAAAAAGTTTTATAATGGGTACATCAAAAATTCATAGCTGCATTTTCATAGTGGAAAAAGACTTATAATGTGTATTGTATATTTTTTTCATAGTGGGAAAATTTTTGCAATGGGCATATCAATGATTTGTAAATGCATTTCCCTAGTTGGGAATGCCTTGCAATGGGGTATCATAGATGACTTTTCATACTAGGAAAAGCTTTGCAATGGGTATTGTAGATATGTTCTCATTGTGACAAAAGATTTGTGATGGGTTGTGGGAAAAGATTTATGATGGGTATTGTAAAGGAATTCTCATCATGGGAAAAGCTTTGAAATAGGTATATCAATGATTCATAGATACATTCTCACGGTGAAAAAAAATTTATAATGTGTATTGTAGATAGTGTGTTACAATAGTGGAATAAGCCTTGCAATAGGCACATCAATGAATTGTAAATATGCTCCTGCAGTAAGATGCATAACCATAATGAATTTTTTTTTGCAATAGACACATCAACAATTTCTAGATTTATTCTCATGGTGGGAGTTTTGCTATGGGATATGTGTTTTCATAGTAGGAAAATCTTTGCAACAAGTATAAAATCCAAATTGTGGTACATATGTTTTCATAGTGATAACTTTCCAACAAGATATGATGCTTTTTATAATTAAAAAAGCTTTACAATAGATATAAAATCAAACTATGATAATTATATTGATAAGAAGAAAAGTCTTGTTGTAATATATTACATGGATGATTCATAGTACATTTTCAAATAGAAAAAGCTTTGCAACAAACATTATAGATACATTATCCCTGTAATAAATGCATCAATCATTTATAAACGAATTTTTATAACACCTTACAATAGATATATCAACGATTCGTAGATCCATTCTTATTGTAAGGAAAAACTTTGTAATAGATACATCAACTATTCATAGATGCATTCCCACTTTAAAGAAAAGCTTTGAAATGACTACATCAATAGTATGGGATCAAATAGTGTAAAAGGGGAGAAGAACCCACCATAGTGGAAGCTTTGAAATGAGACGCGTTCTCATAATAGGAAAAGCTTTGCACTGGATATGGGATCAAATATGTGCAAGGGGAGGAGGATTCATAGTGAGAAAATCTTTAAAACGGGTACATATATGATTCTCAGTTGAACTTCCGTAGCAGGGAAAATCTCTGCAACGGGTACACCAACAGTTGGAATCAGCCGTGCACAAGGGGAGGACGACGATTGAAATGATCTTAAAGCAAACATATATTATCATACTTTTTTACTGTACCGTACAGTACAGGCGATAACGGAACTCTTTAATTTGTTGTCTAACACAGCCGATAAACTCGCAGAAATACTAATATTGTCCACTCTGTCATAGCGATCCTTCAGTAAGCAGTCGTGTAGAACTCATCTCCAGTCCCGCAGACGCCTCTGAACTGGCCCATCCTTTATATCTGGTCATTACCAGCACTTTAGCCGCCTAGATTTGAGCCCCTCCCTTCTCTTCCGCCGTCCTCACCGAGCGTTGCATGAACGAGCTAAATCTCATGCAACTTGAACTGGGTACTACACCTATTTAAACGTAAAATCTGTACATTGACGTACAATAGAACACAGATATTTTCTGTAATTCCAGTATGTAAAAATCAAGAGTATAGACGTTGGCCCGATTTTAAACATCCTTGAAAGTTTACCCTTTTTTTAGGGTAGGGCCGTGATTATTAATTTAATTTGCAAGTTATTATTATGTGAATTTCCTTTCTGATTCTTAAATTTTAATAGAATGTGGACTCTATTTGTTGTAAGAGTTTTATTGAACGGTATATATAAAAAGTAATATAATGATTATTTATTAAAAAAATGTTTATATATGTGTATATGTATATATGTTTATTGTTTATAATTTGTAATGCAAGGTATTAATAGTTTTCATAAAAGATTCAATTAGTGTTTGATTATAAAATGTCTATTAAAAAAGAGTATATTTGATTTAATTAAACAAATAGAGTTAAAATACAGATTCAAGTTTGTCAAATTAGTGATCTATCATAAATTTCATGTTTTTATGTTTGAAATTACATTTGTTCAGTAATAGTGTACATATGAAAAAGATTCATATTAATTGTGATTAATACATTTCCTCATATTAATAGCCACATAAATTTTACATAACAAGATATAAATTTTAGTGGTCGAGTCAGTTATGTGTTGGGTTTGTGCTGTCAGTGTGCAATGTCTATGTCCTTTTTCTGTTGTTTTTAGTTTAGTTTCTATGATGTTTTGATGTTGGTTCCTTTTTGGCCCTATGGGCTCTTCATGTAAAGGGTACAACACCTTGAAAATGTTGCTTATCTTATTAAAAATAAGATATAACTCTTCCAAAATAATATTATATGTCAACTATACCATAAAAAATTAATGATTGTTTCATATATCAACCTTGTTGCAACAACTTATAGTATCACCATGCCTAACTACTAGTCTATTTAATACATACAATACCTACAACAATACCAAAATGTAAGGCTCGCCACTAACCAAAAAATATAGTAAAATTAGTTACTAATAACATATTTCAAATCCATCCATTGAAATAAATATCATTGTTATAAAGTGTGCATATATAGTCAACAATAAAATTATGTGTGCAAGGAAATTTGTTCTAAAATTCTATACATATGCTTACAAGAGAGGATCTAATGGTAGTTTATCTTGTCTTTGCTATTGTCCATGGAGAAATTGGTGCATTGTCAACACCCTAAAGTGACAAGATGGCTAGTTATATCTATCAAAAGTAGAAAGATTTTATTTGTAGCTTAATCTTCCAACAAGTCTTTTGGTGATATCAAATTTCTTAAAAACTATTAAAAATACTAATTTTATAATCATTTCCTATAATTATTTATGTGCACCATTAGTTTGTAAGAAAAAGATATGTTGTACACCTTGCATAATGTTATAATATAAATTAATATTGTTTTTGATGTGCCTAGGCGATTTAGGGATGTGTGCATCACATGGGTTAGGCATTCATAGGGCCACTTTATGTGTTGTATATAACATTGAGATAAATATTTAATGTGGGTTTGCACATTGAAAAATATTTAATATTGAGAAAACTTAGTACCAAAAAGTAAATGAGGGGGGAAATAGTTTTAGAAGATCATGGTATTAGCCACATGGTTTATTTAATAACACTTGGTAGTTTTGTACAAAATTATGTCTATAAAATCAAGCGCATGAGTAGTCATTTAAAGTTAGCTGGTTTAAAATTGGCTAGTTTGGGGTTGGCTTGAGAGAGAATTAATTATAGGTTGCACATGTGAGGGTTTGAAGTGCATGGAATGAGATGTGTGAATACATTCTTGTTCATATGGAGTGCACATAGAGAAATTAATTTTCTAGGTGTATTCATGGAGACTCTATGTAAATGTATTGTAATTTTTATTGCTAAATAATACATGAGTGATAGATGTTTTTGGAGGCTAGGTTTTTCCCTCTTGAGGGTTTTCCTAGGGTATATATTTGTGTCATCTTTCATGGTATGTCATCTATTCTTTTTCATGTGGATTATAAGTACATGTTTGCATGATTTTCTCTATTTGGATTATGTGGAAATTATCATAGATGACTGAAAATATCCTTTCATAGTTGTTGAATTGCACATCACTTACTATAGCTGGTAAATGCATAAGAAGGAAACAAAATGCATACGTGTGATTGCATGAATTTAATTGAACTTCCCTAACCTCACCTTCATTTATTCTAAATGCAAGTATAATTTGTGTATACACTATTCTTAATGTGTGTTAAAATAAAAAATGTATATATTTGTAAACCATTTTTAATTAAGGATTAATATAATACATCTTTTTTACAAAAAATTTATAATGATTCCACATGTAAATTTTATTCATGAATACCATTTCATTTATATACATAAATACATCATCATATATGCAAATATTTTTGTAGAGAATCTTCTCCATGTTAGCTATATGCATGTACGAATAATAAACTAAACACGTGTACACATATGATAGAGACACATAGATATAATGTTTTATATGTATACTTATTCTATATATAATATTTGTATGATCTAAATGAAATGGTATTCAAAATTTGGATTTACACATGACTTCAATTTATGAATACAATATGATGAGCTTAATTATGTTATCAAATTTTATCTAAAATGGGATGGTCTTAATTTTTTGAAGATTTATGTGTTATAATTAAGGTACACTACCATCAAGATGAGCTAAGTTACATGTAACTAATTTATATATACAGTGGGATGGGGTTAATTAAATCGTGGATATATGTTTTAAGACACATATTCTCACTAAAAATATTTACATTAGTCTATAATTATTGTTATAAATATGCTTACTCTATATGTTTCTATTATAATTGGAATTTATTGCAATGCCTAAATTGACCCAAATTTAGTTTTTTCAACCTTAATAAATGAAATGAGAATTGGAAATTGTACAAAATAAATATGAATAACAACCCCTCCATGTTAAAAAGGTGTAAGGATACAAGTAGGTGAAGATGTTCAAGATATTCCCATTGCACAACCAATTTGAAAGCAAGCGTTACATCAAAGAATATTTCACTATAGCAAGAGCTTCCAAGAGATGATATGGAAGGTGGCAACAAAGATGTTGAGGACAATAGATTTTTAACTAGGGTTGCAACAAAATATGACTTTCTACTAGTATATTTAATAATTGGTTGAAAAACTTAACAAAAACTAAAATGCTGGAATTAGTCTTCCAACAAGCCAAGCCAACCATCATGGCTAGTGGAGGGGGATATGAACCTTAGAAAATTCCTTTGCTTTTTATGAATAAAAGGTTGTTTATAATCATCTCTACTAATACATCATTTTGTTGATTGTGGAAATTAGAAAGTAGGGTAGAACATATGGAATTAGGATGAACAAGGGATTTGGAGCCAAATTCTAGCAAAGAGCAAGATAAAATTGAAGCAGAATCCATCCAACCATTGGGAGGCCGTGAAAATTCCAACATAATTCAATTCCTCAAAATTTTTATTTTTATAGAGAAGAATACCTCAAATAGTCAAGTTGAAAATCTCAATGTATCACAATAGATGATTACATGAAGCTATTAATGAATCAAGAAGAAAGAAAGAAATAAAAATTAAGGAGATTATTGGTAGATAAATGAAAGAATAAAACATTTAGAAAAATAAATATTGCACTAGGAATATGAGCAACAAAAAATTCAACAAAGGAGTAGAGGATACAAAAAGAAAAAAGAGCTTGGAAGTGAAAATAGGAAATTGGAGAGGCAAAGATGTTTGAACAATCCATTATATCCTTTGATCAAAAAAAATTCTCTATTCAAGTATCTAGTAAGCATTTTCCCTTAATATTGTACCACGATGACAACTATAGATGTTGTCAAAGGGTATTCTAGTTGTAGTCTAACTTCTCTTCTAACTACCATGGAGGAACATATGAGTGTGAAAGATAAACCAAGAAAAATTAAAATATCATTTACTCCATGCCAAAATTAGGATTCTCCCTTTCCCCATTGTTTGAGTGAATTAGAATATATTAATATAAGATTCATTTTATAGTTCTAAAAATGATTATAGATTCAAGTCTTGAGAGAGTCAAAAAGGTATGTGTTGGTTATGTTTTTGGGAGGCATGTATGCCATTTTTCTCATTCAATCAATATATTATGTAATTATGGTTTTATTATATACTAGCATAGGGATTCTTGGTATTAATTATGATTATAATATAAGTTCAAGTTACAACCTCAAAAATTATTCATCATCCATATTCTTATCAACATATTATAAAATAGTCAAACTTGTATGTTACAAAATATTTAACACCACAAAATGTACATCTCAAACTACAAGAATGCAGCAACAATAAAATATTAAACTTCAAAAATAGTGACTTGTCTATGTAAAAAAAAAAAGATTATCAAAAAATAAGTTTAACACTTAAATATAGAACATATTATTATAGTTAAAAATTAAAAATAACCAGCAAAAATCATAAATGAATTGGATCATAACCTTAGTGAGGTTGAAATATGGCCTCACCTTCCCTACATAACCCAAAAAAATTTGTTTGCCAGCCATACTAACAAAAAACATCCACAACACCCTTAAAAGTAAAAGAGATAAAAATGTCATCATTTCTAGAATTCATATATAGCATAAAAAAATTTACAAGTTGGCACTCCCCTTAGGAAACCAGGAAAACCACTTTGTTGAAGCTTTTGCAGCCTACTGTGGTTTGAAATTGGCTCATTCAAAAGGGTTCAAGAAGTTGTGGATTGAGAGTAGTTCTCTGAATATTCTCATTTTCCTAAAAGAGATTGAAAGTCCTAGCTAGACAACTGAGAATTTAATTAGGGACTCTATTTGTATTCTCAAGTCATTTGATGATTGCTACATATCCCATATTTATAGGGAGGGCAATAAGCTTACCAATTGTTTTGCAAACCTAGGATTTTCTAAATCAATGATGAGAGAGTGGGATTCATACAACCCCCTCCCCCTTAACATTAAGGTCATTATTAACCATGAAATATATTAGATTTAAGGTGAATCTACCATTTATGGTTATGATTTCTAGAAGTCACTTAAATGTGACTTCACACAGATTATGGGCAATTTTTTGAACCATTTTCTTCTCTTTATGTGGTGGGGCTTGAACACTTTCTTGGGCCCTCTTTGTTTGTGGTGGGGTTTTCTCTACATCATTTAGCCTTTTCTTTATTCCATTTCTTTGTTGGATATGGGTGGTGATAGGAGTCAGGTTGAGTTGATTTCTTTGAAGGGACCTAGAGTAATGCTAGGGTCTAGACGATTTTGGAGGAAGGTGGGGTTACACCTTATATAGAGAAACTTCATGGTTTTTATCTACAAGTGTCCAAGGTTTTTGTCAAAGTCTAGAAGAATCAAATTGTCATTGTTAATGGTATAGATGTGGAGATATCAGAGGAGTTTATAGGGCATATTTTTGGGTTATATAAGGATGGAAAAAAGATTTTCAAAGATATAAAAGCATTGAAATGGCCATGAGTATGTTCTTCAAGATGGATGAACCTAATAAATTATCTAAATTTTCCTCTAGTGGGTATGATAGGAGTTCCATCAAGCCTATTTGGGTCGATACTGTGAAGGTAACTATACATTATTTCACTTTGGATGACAGGTTTTATGCTCTATTTGGTTACCTCTCTTGAATGTGGCATTAAAGATCATAGGGAAAACCCCAAGTTTTCTATTCTTCATAAAGGTTTGATCTTGTTAATAATGGAGTATGTTAAGACCTATCTCGATCAAGCCTAAGAAGGCTTCTAAAAACCACAAGGCTAAATGTCCATATATTGAGCACCTCTTGGATGCCATATGATATTGAAGATAATATGGAGGAGGATGAGTGGACTGCAGAGGAGGAAGATGATGGATTCCATGGAAATTTATTCTAACCCTCCCATAGAGGATATAACC